>OMNV01007606.1:43249-57289 GCA_900303265.1 Brotula barbata
GAAGGTCTGCAAAAAAAAAAAAAAAAATATATATATATATATATAGTATAGTAATAATATACTGTATATAAAAAGTAAACGCACACTTTGGGAAGAAGGTTATTGTTGAATCGACAACACATCTTAAGGCTAAAACATTTTTGATACTTTCACTCATGCTGAATATTAATTTAACAGTTTGCAAAGTAATTTGTGACTGAAGCCATCAGGTAAAACATTTTTGATACTTTCACTCATGCTGAATATTAATTTAACAGTTTGCAAAGTAATTTGTGACTGAAGCCATCAGGTAAATCCCTCTGTCTAAAAATTGTGTTAATGAACTTTCCACCACTGTGTCATATAAACTATTTAAACAGGGACGCAGTGATGGTTTTGAATGTGTAACTGAAATATAATATATTCAGTATGATGTGGATATCAATTTAAATACATTCACATTAAATCTCTTTATAATGATGCTGATGCTGAGTGCTGTCGGTAGATGTTGCTTTGCCCTGTAATGGCCACTGGGAGTCACATTGTTGAACTGGGAGTGACTGAATGAATGAATATATGAAAGAGTTACTTTGTGGGTCCAAATGGTTGTTTATGAAAAAAAGAAAGACTGGGCTAAATGTTATGAAGATCATGTTTAAGACAATTCGGGGAATTTTGGGCATTCAATAAATAGTTTACAGGAAAAGTTTTGTGGATGGGGAGTGATAAAACCTTTCTTGAAGTGAACATGTTGTAATAAAATAAAAGGAGCAAAAAACAAACATACACTAACAACTGAGTAATAAAGGGAAGAGCCTGCCATGAGACTCCACTGAGGCCCGTAGCTTTTAAGACCCAGTCAGGAAAACACAGATACTTTACATCAACACACAAATAAAGCACTACAGCATAATGAGAACAATAACAAGCCTTCATATAAATGCAGCTTTATAATAGGGAGTTCGCGGGTGTCTTTTAAAGAACAGACATAATAGGTTTTGCAGAAGCAGTATTTTTTTCCCTCCCTTTATGAAATGCTGTTTTCCTGGGAGAAGTGTTCTTTTCAAAACTTCCACAAAGTTCCACTGGTTCCAAAGTGACGAGAAGCAAAGTTTGTTTTCCCCTTCATTATGAATGTGAAACATATCACCCACAGGAATGCTGCGTTTTAACTGCAGCTTTGTATGAGCTCAGGTGTCACACAGAGTTGTCTTGTTTTGCAATAGAGCACCACTTGTGACAAACTGCAAACTTTCTATCTTTTCAACCAAGTTAGAGAATAAGCACTTTGATACCCTCTGAATCTCTGCTGTGGCATTTCCCTTTCTCAGTCCAGGTGGGCGCCATTGAGAGGCAAATCTCTTCTTGGAGGGAGTAAGTTTGGGGTTGTAAGTCATGAACGGGACGGCTTTGAAACACGCTGGCTGCTGACTGAGTGAGTTTTGTAGACACTGAGCTCCTTTGCGGTTGCGCTCTTCACCCGCTCATGAATAATTCTGCAGCGCCTGCTTGTCACAGTCGTTGTTGTTGTTGTTGTCAGCAGTGGTGTCACTCCTGTCTGAGAGAGATGGTGGAGACAGAGGAGTCTTTACACTTCAGTCTCCTCTGCACTTCCTCTTTCATTCACAAGCAGAGGAAGCGGAGCTGTGTGTTTGTGTGTGTGTGTGTGTGTGTGTGTGTGTGTGTGTGAGAGACAGAGAGAGAGAGAGAGAGAGGGAGAGAGAGATGGAGAGAAATCATGTCTGCCTGTCTGAACTCTGGCATAATGGCCTGTTTGTGTGGAGAAGGAGAAAAAGGAGAACTGGTGAGAGGAAGAACGAGGGAGGTGAAGGTCTCTCCTCTCTCCTACTTGTTTTTGTGTCTACTGTGTATTTGTCCATTTTTTATTTGTCTTTTCTATATTTTTCTCTCTCTTGCCCCTCTATAGTAAAAAAAACCAAGACGAACAATAACAACAAATAACAATAATGATCTAATATAGTCATTATTATTAGCTCAGTGTATTGTTAGAAGGATAATTGTGTTCTTGGTGGAGGCTTGTGCTCTTGTCAATGAAAAACAAATTATGTTACATGTTATGCATTCATTCGGCCATGTTGTTTCAACATTAGAACCTACTGAGGTCTCACAGTTGCATCACAGGTCTCCTAGCAACCATGCCCTCCACAATGGAGGCCTACTGGAGGATTGGCCAGAAAATGACAGTTGCATTTTGCCAGTGCGTTGGTTCATGTGAACATGTGAGAAAGAATAAACTACATTAGAGACGTTTGGAGAGGAAAGATGGTAAAACAAACAGAAACGGGAGCAAGTACAAGTAAGTATGTTTTTCAGTGGCTGCAACGTAAACAACAGTGTTGGAAACAGCAACTATGATCCACTGATGATTACTTTCTATGTTTCAGTTAGTAAAAAAATAGCACTCACTTCACCAAGTATTCCTCCATTAAAAGCACACACCTAAAATACTGTAAGCAGAATTAAGAGCGTGCTGACAAAGATTTGTGATTAAAACTGTTTTAAGTTATATTTCAGTGACAGTGGTTTGTCCTGTCAGTCAGTGCAATAGTGTGGCTACAGGCCGGGGATCCCCTTAATAACATCTCCTAACACACACAAACACACAGACACATGACTACACCCCTGAGATAAAGTGAACACAATACAGGACAAAGCAAAATGTAAAAGAGAGGTGGGGGAAGTGAAAGGGAGTGATTAAAGGTGTATATGTGAACGTGCGTATGTTTGTGTGTGTGTGTATGTGGTGGTGGGGGGGTTGAGTCTCCATTTGCATGTAAATAGCCAAACACACCAGTCTTCCACAGCAGGGATGACAAAGAGCATTCTGGGATTGCCTGGTCTTGTTTGTCATCCATCAGTGGAGAGGAGAGGACGCTCGTGGTCAGTGTTTTTAACACACAACATGAGAAAAATCACAGTGTGGATGGTGAGTGAGTGAGTGAGTGAGTGTGTACGGTTTTAACAGAGACAGAGAGGAAGAGATTCTGAACTCACTTTCACTTTATTGTCATCTTATTTTTGCACCTCTGTTCCTTTCTTTATCTCCCTCAGTCTTGACACTCATATCTATTTTCCATCTCTCTCTCTCTCTTGCTCTCTCTCTCACCTCATAATTCAAAGCATCTTCTCTTTCCTTGACCCTTTGCCTGTTGTTTCATCTCTTCATTTTTCTTCCCTCTGCTTGACAGCTATTTGTCTCACTCACTCACTCACTCGCTCGCTCACTCACTCACTCACTTGCCTGTCTTACCCCCCAACCCCGCGCCCCCCGGCTCTACCCTCTGTCTCCATACTTTTCTCTCCATCCTATTTCCCATAACTCTGCTTTATACCACCCTCCCCTTTTCTTTCTGTCTCTTCTTCGATTTCCCTGGTGGACTCTTACAGTAAACTGCCAGCGTAATTTAAATGCAGTGCCTTCCTTTTCAAATGGATGCTATGGAGGACAGGAGACTGATAGGAAGAAAAGGGGAAAGGGGAGGGGAAGCAATGAATCCCATTATCAAACATATCTACAAGGCTTAGAGTATGCATGCACAGGCCTCAATCAGCCCAGTGTTTTTGTTGGCTGTATGGATGCACGTGTGCCTTTGGGGATCTTAGTTTGTCAGTGTCCATTTAGACCCGATGCTCTCGTCATGACTCAGTTACATGCAAACTATAATAGATTTTTGTCTGTAACTAATGCAAAAATGTGTACTCAGCCGCACAGGAAGATAGAATTAATGGGATTCCACCATGCAGTCAATAGACGTTCGTGTTGCCTCATCAGTTGACAAGCAGAAGCAGATCAGATGAAGAAAAGTGAAATGCAGAATATTCATGCCTACTGTAAGCCAGGGCAGCATTGCTTGCTTGAGTAAATCGAGACAATCAATAAATAAATTATGGCTATTTAAATCTAAATATAGTGTTATCATGAGTGAACCCCTCCCCCCACAAACAGATTAGAATCTAAGTTCTTATGTGCTTATGAACACATGAAATCACCTTACATTGTGTTCCTGTCTCCACACTCATTCATCCCAAGTCTCAAGAGTCTCCTGCACAGACACACACACACACACACGGGAACCAGACAAGCACAGGGTGCATCACAGTTTTCACTAATATGCCTCCTTGTGTTTGAAAAATCAACTTTTGCTGTTTCCAGCAGACCGCAGCATGATAACTGGATTTCTCCTCCAAACCTTAAAGTCGTTATTAATGGGACTGCCTGTGTGTGGCCGGCCGCACACAAATGCGCGTATGTGTGTCTGTTGAAGTCAACAACCTTCGCTCATTGATCTGGTGATTCCCCATCTTGTCTCTCTGCATCTGTTTCTCTCTGAATCTGTTTTCTCTTAAATGCAGTGGTCCGTCAATAACACACGTTTGGCGAATGAAGAGAGTGTTTACTGTAAATAACTGCTCTTTTTCTCTGAAGTACATTAGATACTGTGTGCTGCGTTACACCCACCTTTTGTCAGTTGATCATTTCACTGTAGTTCTGTTATCGCTGCATTGTCTTGGTGCAGGATCATTCATTTTCTTCTCAAAACATGTTTTTCTCCCTTAAGGATTAATTAGCCTGGTTCCAACTGCAGGGCCAAACAGGCATACGCAGGGTTTACTCATTATTAATGCCACTCACTTTCCCCTCCAAAAAAAACAATACTTCTGCCTTCCCATAACCATTTGCCCACGGAGATGATTTATAAGTTGGTTTTTCAACAGTTTAAAATGAGCTAACACTCTTTTTACTCTACTTGTCAAAATATACAGTAAATCTGTTCTAACAACAACAGCGTTTAACTGCAGTGGGAAACATTCTACCAATTCACTCGACTCAGAGTTATCTAGACTGCATGATGAAGGCACTGGAGACACTAATCCCAACATAATAGCTCATTGTAGAGTTTCCACTCATTGGCAGATGCGTAAAAATTGGCAGGATCTACCACGTAAACTTGATGAGAGACATTTTTGGGTTCATTTATATTTGATCCATTAAAGCTACTCGGTGCCCAACCTTTCCAGCAAATTTAAACGTGTGGTACTTTTAAAATGCCTCCTGGTGGCATCACCGCATGGACATCTTGACTAACGGCATGACTTGATTCTCCTCATGTGGTATTAGTAAGCCATAGTTTCTGTGTGTGTGTGCTCTTTTAACTTTAGCTCAGACTGCTTTGTGCAGACCGCCGTTGCCCGTTCAGGCCATATGGCCCAGGCCTAATCTGAGCCTCGTCCTGCTGATAGCACCGTGATTGACTTCTGTAATTAGATCCGCTGGTCACTTTGAGTGAAAACAGGGTTACATTTGAGTGTGTTTAGTCAGCGCACATTTTTGGAGAGAAAAAGTTCTCACCTGTCAAGTCAAATCCCTGTTTTTTTTAGGTGTTGTCTTCACTTGTTGATAAATGATTCCCATTGTTCAGCTTCCAATCTAACATTCCAGTGTCCAACTGCTCTGTAGCTGTAAACCCCTGCTTTCTTGTCATGACCGGAGAGTGATCTCTTCCTTCCCTCCAGCCATCTTTTCATTGTATCTCCAACTTGATTGTCCTGCCATCTTTACAACCTCTGCAGTGAATAGATCCGGTTATGTGTTTACTCCAGGGACCTCTTCTCTTTCCCTCCTTCCAAACTCTGCTGAAAGATTATTTTTCTTTATGTATAGCTCAACTATGGCACTATTTCTACATCTTTCTACTGTACTATTTTTTTCTCCATCGCTCCTGTACTTTACACAACCCCGTGCCTTGTACTCCCAGTATTATCTTCTAGAGTGGAAATGCTTTTCTAATTACTCTTTACCCTGTTATTGTAAACTTTAGCCACAGCCTGTCTGAGGAGGGGTCTGTTGTCCATGGATTGAGTGGCTTTCAGGAGCCGTAATGGCTTTTACCTCTGTGTGTGTGTGTCACCACTGCCACAGATTGATCAGATTGCATGCACGCACGCACACACACACACACACACTGAGTTACTTGGCAGAGGCTGCACTTTACAGGGGGACTAAGGGGAAGCGGATGGGTGGGTGGACGTCATATTGAATGAAGGGAAGAGCGGTGAGGCAAGTGTGGGGTGTCAGCGCTTATCTCCATTGCTGTCTCTGTCCCCCAGGGGTGGGTGAAAAGCGTGAGGTTTGATCTTTGTGTGTGTGTGTGTGTGTGTTTGTGTGTGTGTGTGTGTGTGTGTGTGTGTGAGCATTTTTAAGGGTATGATATGTTGCTGTCCATGTCAAAAGTCACTTCACCCTGGGGGGTTTCCTCAGAGCAATCTTCTGTGTCCTTCTGGAAGTTGTGTTTGTGTGCAGCGGTGCGTGCATATGTTCATTGTTTGAGGACAGCCCTTCGTTTCTCTCTGCGTTTGGGAGATAATGACCCCTGGGCAATAAAACCACAGCAACAAACAAAACTGCACAAAAAAAACCACACAAAAAAACTTTGCTTCGTATTTTTCAGGACTGGCAATAACAAGAGCAGACCCATAGAGAGTTGTGGGCTTTGCCGCTTGTCTTTATTGTGTTTTAGGACTGCGTGGCTGTCCCCCTCTCTGTCTGTGGGGTTTTGTCCAGAAAGACATTGCTGACGCTCTAATACAATCAGCAGAACCACAGCTGCACCACCATGATGGCTAATTGCATCATGGAGTCGGTGATAAAGTCTGGAGTGGCCTGCTGTTCCTTTTTGGGAACACAGGGAACTCTTTTTTATCTTGATGTCTCAAAGTTTGATGGGAAAGCTGTTCGTGGGTTTCTGACCAGTTATCTTCAATCATGATGTAGATCTCACTCAGGTTTGTTAAGAGAACTGGATTGTGGCTGAGTAGAATATAGATTGTTAAATGATGCCCGTCTGTCTCCATCAGCCTTAAGTACATTTTAATACTGAGCAAAGGAAACACAAGCTTTCACACATATTAAATGTGTCACAACAAGGAAGCTGAATTACAATTGTAATGAAAGAAATAAAGCTTCTTAGATGTGTCAAAACATACTTATATGGTTTCATTATTCAACGATCAACAATGTAGTTGCTGTTGGGCGACAAACTTATACTTACAAAATTTCCATTTAATGGGAACGAATGCAAAAATGTACAGCCTGAGCCCATCTATTTTTGGAGTTATTAGAGGTACAAGGTTAGCATATGAAAATGGTGATATATTTCAAAAATGCACATGAATAATTAATGTAAAATACGGCCTATCTGCTCAGAGAGAGTAGTTTTAGTTGTAACCAGAGGCGCTGGAGCTTCTCACCAACCCACACGAGGCGAGTCGGGAGGTGAGTGGTGTTGGAGAAGAGATGGCGATATTCCATCCTGAGCTGTTTTTTCCTCAGAGCAACTGGAGGCTAACAGGCAGGATCAAATCAGGAGATGTATTGATTTGGTCAGGAGGGACAGAATCTGGTCGCCTCCTAATCACGGAGGAAAGAGAAGCTCTTTGGGCTATAGCATTTCTAATGGGTGAGAAGGGCCAATCGAACGGGGCACAGCCTCATATGAAATTCATCTTTAATCTTTATGAATTATGAATTTAGCTCCGTGGTCAAAAAAAAAAAACATTTACATAACCCCCCTGACCAGTGTTTCATGTTTTATGTGTGCTGTGTTTTCTCTCTCTCTTCACCAGATTTTACAACAGAAACCATTCATCATTCATTTACATTTCTCTCCTGCGGTTCCGGTGGAATGCAAGTGAAGTGTGGACATTGTGTTCATTATAGAAATGCACGCAATAATATCCACAGCACTCGCAAAACATACACACATAAACATATACATACATTTCAACTACATACTGTCTATGTTATCGTCTTTTGTATGTATCAAATAATGTTGCATGTATGACAACTACATGCTAATGTCTTTATGTATGTGGCGCGTACACACATGTGTGTGTCCCTGTTGAATCATGCAAGTCGGCAGGAGGAACTGAGACCCTCTCCCCTTGGACAGTATTTATGGCAGCGTGTGTAAAGGTATTTTCAGGCACAAAAAGGGTGCTTTAAATTTCAAATGCGATTCTGGGGTGGGGTTGAAAGGGAGCAGAAGCAAATCTGTGCCGGGCTTCACTCCACTCTCTTACTCCTTCGCCTCGCCTCCTCCACCTCTTTGCTCTCTCTTGTCAACCTTTTCAAAAAGCATCTATATTCTCACACCAGGCTGTAGGGGTATGTTGTCATGTTGCTATGCTACCTGAATGTCAAGCAGAATGTCAGAGTGATGGCAGAGCGTGAATGTACAATAAAGATGGGGCTTCTTCTGACCAACAAGATGCAGCAGAGAGGAGAAAGTAGCTACTCAGACCCAGAAGGTGGCCACTGATCTGCTTAGTTACATGGACACACAAACATAAAAAGACAGACTCGTTAGATATGGACGACACTTTGATGTGGGTTGTATTCAAAAGTGGCAAAATTGTTGGAACAGTCGCATAACATATGGTGTTAGAAGTGATACTCAGCTGCATTCCGGCTTTCCATAAAAACACCCTAGACATGGAAATAATTTGATGGTGATGATGATGGTGCACATTATGGTGACATTAATGCTGATGATTATTACCATTAGTGTTATTTATTTCTTGTATTCAATTCCATTACAGCCCAAACCAGTCTGAGTTCCTTGTCATACAAGCCTACACACGCTCCTGTAGGGCTACCCACATTAGGCCCCATTTAATTTGGATTAATTGAAAAATTACCATAACCTATGGCCATTACATTTATTGCAGTTTGGCAAAATGACTCTCAGAAAGGTTGGAGGATTGAAATCTCTCCTAGCTCAACATTACATTACCCACCCTGCTCCCTTGCAACCCCCTCTCCACCCAACTTGCCTGCCCCACACGACCTCCCCCACTTTACATCGCCGCTCAGGCAGGCCTGTAAAAGCAAGGTGGCGAATAATTTGAATACAGATCATTTAAAGTGGTTAGAAAGACGTTGTAATGCATGAACATCTGGATGACTTGATGGCTTGAAAGTTTTACTAGTGGGCATAAGGGCTGATGGAAATAAAGATTGGTGGGTGAATGGAGGATTGACAGTTAAAATGTCTGAGAGATGGGATATATATATATATATATATATATTTATAGGGGCTGACTATGGAGATAGTGATAAAGTGGTGAGATGTGATGGTTGTTGCTGACTTCTATAGATGTCAAGTTTGCTGATGGTAGCTGACATTTGTGAAAAGGAGGGAAGAGACGTAAGGGATCTATTGGACTACATGTAATATAAAAGATATGGCTGTCCCTCCAAAAGCACACAGACAAAACTTAATAGAAAGGAGACTCGTGATATTGTCAAAACTTTGCCTCCTTTGTCACACATACATGTAGGAAATGATGTGAATCAGATCATCCTGACGTTCTACACTTGACCAGAACTGAGTGCTCTGAATCCCCAAAGCAAACCACAGAAACCTGCTAAATGGATTCATGACACCATTTTTCACACCCATATCCCAGAGTTACATAAGCACATACAGTCCTGCATGGCACTATAGGCACTACACTATAGTTGTGTTTAATTGGTTTGAGAAATGGAGTGAAAACTGATACCGCTATGTGCATCTGTAACATCTATGTTCTTTTCTCAGAATAATGTCAAACTCTTATTTCACCTCATGGATAAAATTAGACATTTGTTTTTCTGTCTTGTCTGTGTTTGTGTTTTTAGGAGGGATGTGTTTTTCTGTTACATCAAGGATCTCAATCTCATTTTATGCTCTGAATTACTGTCTAATGAATGTAAGGTTTTGGATTTAGACACGAGCAGACCAGCTAATGGGTTTGTTAGTTCGGTGAGTAGCATGCCACACTTATTATTGCTTTCAATACTGTGATTAACTTGATTTGCAGAGAAAATCCATCGGAGAGAAAATGATGTGCCCACATATATAAATGCATGCCCGTAATGTAATTATCCGATTTAATAAGTTATTAATACAGTTTGGAGCTCAGTTGGAAATAGAAACGTGGTCGGCTGAACGCTAAGCCAACTGATGATCGTGTTGTGATTGATTTAATTTCATTTAGTAAGGGAACATGATGTTACAACAGTGACTAACAGCATAAGAAAGTCACTTAGGGGCATCTCTGGCTAAAATCTCTTACATTATTGCCTTGGTCCTCTCTTTTTAAAAGCCTCCATTGAAAGTCATTTTTTTAAAGACCACCTATAAAGGAAGAAGATGGGAATGATAGAAGATAGAAAAAAAAAAGATTTTGAGCTGGACTTGATCTTATGAACACACGTTTGAGCCAAGCCCATTGAACCTGAGGGACATCTCATGTTGTATCATTCATTCGAGGATATATTTGTTTTTCATGTCACAGCGCTGAAGTGTGTTTATGTTTTGTGACATGACAAAACCTACTGAGACACTTGTGAAGCACGCACCCAACAAAGTCTATTTTCTGGCGTGATGCTTTGTAGTGAACAGTAATCTCAAATGACTGCGATATGAGTCAAGGAGAGGATGAAGTCATTCATGAGGGTTCTGCTGAGAAATGACAGAACACTGACAATCAGCAGTGATAGTCAGTATCTTGCATAGAAAGACAGCGATGTTACAGGAAGCAGCAGCATGCTGTGACCAGGAAGCCAGCTTTACAACGACAGTTATTCACAGAGATGAAAAGATGATGTGGGCTTTTCACTCATCACTTTCATTTTCAGATATATGTCTGAGAGAGGTCCCTAAACGTCGCCTTAATGGTGTCACCGTGGTGATTATCAACCACTGCTGCCTCTTTGTCAAGCTTGAGGCTGTCACCAGAAATGTCAGACACATCCCGTGTTGCGAGTCATCAAGAGACTTACGGCAGAGAGGACAGCTGTGGAGTTCTGTCTTTAAGGTTAGCCATCTGGACGTAGACCAAGTCACTCTGCCTGCTTGTTGCGTGGATGTGTGTGTGTGTGTGTGTGTGTGTGTGTGTGCGCGAGAGGGCAACTTACCCTTGTAACCGAATGGAGACCAGCCAACTCAACTAATAGACGTGCATGATTTGAGCAAAGAGTCTGGCAGCCATCCTTTTAACTACCTCAGATGTCAGCTGCAGTGTTTAAAACTTCCAAAAGCATCTGGATATGAAATCTGAAAATCTCACCTGTCATGTCAAGATCATGCACTTTAGACTAATGAGAAAACTTTTGGAGACTTATTATCGACTCCACTTCCACGGTAATGGTCTGATATGATCATGGGAATACATTTCATGGTCTGACTGAGTCCTTAATCGGTCCAAGCTTAGCCCAACTAAAAGAGGTGGTCCAGGCCAAATGTGGCTCTGATATTTTGGGTGGAAAAGAACATCCAAAGTCCTTTTTTAAAATTTATATATAAACCTTTCACCATCAAATTTAAGACCTACACCCAGTCAGGCATGAGTTGTGGAGGCTTAGTGGGGGTTGAGTTATTTTAGTGTTTAAATTTAAATAAAGGAACACTCCTGAACACACAAACACTCACTACCTGATAATGCTGGAGGATGAGTCCACAGAGTCGTGGACAGAGCAGCAAATCACAGCTGTATCCAACTACAACAACTTCACGTCTCATTCATACCATGGAGTAGTAGGGAAAAAAAATATTACTTGAGATTATAACATCAGGAAAATAGTGTCATTCACACACACCCACCTCTAAAAGCATGCACGTATTGCTGAAAGAAAGTGCTCACAGATCGTCCATTCATTTCATTTGGTACAAATGAAATCATATCATATCATATATTTCAGGAGTACTAGAAACTAAACTAGATTTTCTAAACATCTAAGTCCAGCGTCTTCAGCCCTTTTTATGCTTCAAAATGGACCCGGACAAAGACAATAATGGATAGATCGCTGTCCGGTGACTGCTCAATTATACTTCATTTTGGTGTTGCACTCTATGTGGTCCAGAGAGGGGTCATCCAAAGCTGGAGGCGACAATTTATTTGATCACTAAAAGAGCGAGGACCGCTGCAGTGTAGGTAGAAAACAAAATGTGTTTTGGTGTTTAAGGAAGCCAGAGAGCAACAAAGAGACTCTGGAAACAGCTAACCACCATCTCCACCTTTACTACTTTTTCTCCACTTCTGCTGGTGCACATTTCCCTCCCCCTCCCACAACGTTGCGTGTGTGTAGTCCATGTTTCATGGCTGGACCTGTCCAAGAGGATACAAAATATTGCCTGGTCCACCGACATTCACGCTGAGTCCACACTGACAACAACTGATGTAACCAACTGACAGAGCTGATATCACAAGGAGCCTAACTTTGTAGCTGTACGCACACACGGTGCAGACGGGCCTTTAGATGGACTCCTGACTTTACCCAGGGACTTCGTGTATGTAAATGTAGCTGTTGTTAGGTGGTCCAGCACAAATGCACTGCAACTGGTAGTACTAGTAGATACACGCAGTACTAATAATTGCAACAGTGTGTGTTGGCTGAGTTACCTGCAGAGAACAGAGTCATTTGTGACACCTGGACACGCTGACAAATAATACAGCCCTCCCTCCAGTCGGCCACACAGTTTGCCGCCTAAGGCCTCAACACCTGCCTGGTAGGAAGTACATGAAGGTCGCAGGGAGCATATGGGTGTGTGTATATTTGTGCACACTTTATGATTAGGTTTTGATTCGGAGGCATGACACACACACGTTCACGAAAGCAAACACTCACGAAAAATGTAAGTTTAATGGGTAAAGTCTGGAGCGTCTTTTCTCACCTGTCACCTCTTATTAAGACTGCAGCGTGGCGGCTGACCTTGTTTGTCTTTCCTTGGGCCGCCGTGCAAAGTGTGTGGGTAGTGTGTGTGTGTGCTCTCGGGCTGGGGCCGCCTCACCCTAATGATGTGGCTGTGAAATCGGGCCGGAGCCCAGCGCCGTATCTCATTACGCCCCTCCAAATTCATTTGCTACGTTGGTTCTGCCTGCTCATGCATGCGCCGCACGCCGCTCTACCCATGTGGCTTTACTTGTACCTGCTGTTAGTCTACATCTAATACACAGGCCAAAATTGTTAGTTTGACACGGATAAACACAGAAATACGCATGTTAAGGCACACTTTGATATTGTAATGTTGAGTGCGTAGCGTCATTTGAATGATAAACAAGATGACTTTTATTTAACCTGTATGTACGCCATGAACATTACCGGCTTTTTTTGGTGAAACTGAAGATAGCTGGATGTAATGTGAGTGCAGGCCGTGTCCCGCTAATCCCCGCTGACTGTAGCTTTCATTCCACTGAGTCATATATTACGCTTATCCCAGCTGGCCACAACAGTAAATGATAAAGGTGTAACATTTGTGATGTTAGAGGGGAGGCAGTGTCCTTGTCTAGATGGGGGATGGGATTGACAGACATCCGCATCAAGCTTCTTCTCTTGTGACCTTGACAGGCGTGGTGTTAAACAGTGGTGCTACTGTTACACCATCTACTCTTTGACAGCAACAGAATGTCATTTTTTGTTATCTGACCATGGCGCGGAGATAGCGAGTGCTTGGAATAATTCTCCATTTGGATCGGAGTTCGACTCCTGTAGGATGTCAAGAATCACCTTCACTCACCAAGAAACCTGCATTAAACATGTACGAGGGCTCTGACGTGTCTACGGCTGATATTCAGTACACTGTGCAAATGTCATAGGTTTTCTCTCTCTACCTGTTATCTGATCTGCAACTATCTCTGTGTGTGTGTGTGTGTGCGTTTGTGTGTGTGTGTGTCTATGTTGCATCTGCCATTGCAGCAAACAGATGGTATCATAATGACATCATTGCACACTGGGGTTATGTTCTCCGAAGCTTGGAGCAGGAGGAAGAAATTAGGAGGAGGCATCGTACGAGTGTATGTCAATTAATCTAAAAGACAAAAAACCCAGAGAGCTTTTCAAAACATTTAGCTACAGTTTTCCCTACTAAATGCCAACGTGCTTTTTTACCTCGCCTGCTAAGCTGTTACAAATGTCAGCGCTCCCAGTTAACTGGACTAGAAATGATCTGTCCCCTTCTCTCTGGCTTTTTTTTCTCTCCCTCTCTCATGTTCTCCTTC
>OMNV01007606.1:60451-70874 GCA_900303265.1 Brotula barbata
CCTCCAGATCTTCTACCTTGCAACGGCAGGAGTGATTAGCCTAACGTATGTGTTTTTGTGGGAAAGGGAAACCGGAGCACAGACACGGGGAGAACATGCAAACTCCACACAGAAAGGTGTGGAGGTCGACCCCGGGATTCAAACCCACGACCTTCTTGCTGTGAGGCAACAGTGCTAACCACCACGGCACCGTGCCACCAGATCATCTACAGGAGAGGTTCTCAACCGCCAAATGTATAGGAGATTTTCTCTAACTTTTTATTAGCTATAAATCACGGAGGTCAATCAACAAATGTTTATTTCACAACCCACAAGAAGTGTGAGTTGTGTAAAGTCGTGTCCACAGAAATACAGAGCATTTTGCATATAGAACCTAAACATAGAGACTATTTTAATTTAATAATGCATCATTTTCATAGTGAAGCTCCCTGAGGTGAAGCAGGCGTGTACATCTTCAAGTATCTCCAGAACGCCTGAACAGCACCATAAGTGGCACAATGATGTCAGGAGACATCAGGGGAAAACACTTGCATTGTGAACCCACATATTTAAGTTGCATCTGAATACTGCATACTTTAAATAGCAGAACATCTCAGACATGATGACTTGTGCTTAGACGTGGTGTGAAGAGCAAACTTGTTCTGCATTGCACCAAGCATTTGCCTGACCCCTCCTCATTGTAACACCAACACGCCCATGGGTGCACAGATGGGCATTAGCAACTGACACAACCTGGGCGCTGGGCATGAAAAGGGCAACAGTGTTGGTTTGTACGATAGCAATGACACCCGCTCTGACACTTTACGCCAGGTGTAAGATGTGTGAGTTAGCTTTTTGCTCATTTCACAGCTTTGTACAACGATTAGAGAACACACCACATAGCCTTTGAATGTGCGACATCGCATAAATCAGAAAGCAGTGTCATGGTGATGTTCCCAGGTGATTTCTCTAGCTGAGTCTCTTATCCTGTAGCTGAACATCATGTTCCTTCTGTTTCCATTTTTTTTCTTCTTTTTTTCCCCTTTTGTGTGTCATCCTTTCAGCACTGTGATTGAAGATTAATGGAAGCGCGAGCCCTGTACAGAGTGAATAGTAAATAGCTGACTGACTTGTAATCTTTAACTTCTGTGGCATGCTGTTGTCCATGCCAACAGACTGTGTCATGGGTTTGCTGTTTCAGGCTTTTATACAATTAATTGGATTACAGAAGGCTTACCTTCTCAGCCATTGACAAATCTGGAACTAGAAGGAAACCTATTAGGGTACATACCTCCACCGAGGCCGAACGAGGCTCAATCGTATTTGTCCTGCTGTAATAATGCACTAGGATGTAATTGTGTTATTGTGTTGTACTTACACCTCTATTGATAGATATGGCAGATCTGGTGCTTTTGAAGAAATTGTCAAAAATAGAAAATGCTTCAGCTTACAATGTCAAGAAATCATTTTCATAAATCCTCGATCCTTTTGGATTAGCACAAATGTTTAATTGGGTCTTCCCTGGGCCCAGGATGCTTTGCTAAAACTCAAACAAACAAACAAACCAGAAATCATGAGTTCTTTAGTGAATGTGAAATTTTGTCCTCACTGTGCAACGGTAAAAAAAAAAAAAAACGCCCAAAACTTAACTTAAGGAAAGTTTGGTTTGAATTTTGTTTACATTTAAAAAAACTAAACTGTTATTTACTGTTATTAGTAACTAAATAACATTTTGATCTACATCCAAATCTGCATCTGCTGACCTTCTACCCTCATTTCACCCCCGTCATTGGTCACACCAAAACCACCCACTGATTAAAGCTGCTGAGTGTCCTGCAACACAGGACAGGAATCAATAAGTGAATTAGACTCCACTTTCAGCTTCCTTTCCAGGCAGCCGGACCCAGAAGCCCCCAAAAGCAGCTGCCTGGGATAATGGGCACGGATGGGGGGGGTGGGGTGTTGTTATCACTACACAGCCGAATACATCCAGCAGTATGTTACTGACAAGCACAAACATGATTTGCTCTCTCATTGAGTGGGATAAGGTATGCACGATCAGATTCTCGGCAGGGTGCTGCCACTGAGTGTTGGCGTTTTGTTTTTTTTTGTTTTTCAGTCCAAACTTTTTTGTCAGCTCTCATTTCGGTGTTGTTTCTACGTTGCTCACGCTGAAAAATCAACTTGCCTCACTTCTTATGTACTGTGATGGCTGTTTCCATGGGCTTTATTTGATTGAAGTGGCTCACCGTAACACGTTGGTGGCGCTCCTGTAACCTACGAGTTCTTATATCAGTTGCACAGGAATGGGAAGTATACAGCTCATCATCGGCTGTGCAGGAAAAACAAGAGTTGCTTAGAACTACAAATGTAAAAGCTCTAATGAATCGGTATTGTGTCGTATCAGTAAATGATGGACATGGTTGTGAATTACTAATTTAATGCCTATCAACACTATGCATTAATATTTTCAATCAAATTTGTTTTGGAATTACGGGGTAGAAAAACCATGACAAACCAATACAAAACAAACAAACAAAAAGAAAATAATACAAAAGGACTCAGATTAATAATATAGCAATCGAGTGTGCGCAGTTGTAGTATTCTCTTCTTCTTGAGCATGCTGAAAATAAGATGGAAACGGTAGGAATTTGCATTTTGGGAAATAAAGTACATTTGGAGAAAATGTTGAGTAGACAGGCAGCGTAGCCAGGAACCGTCATTACTTTGTTTGTTGGTGCCATGTTTTGCTTTCTGTTTGGCAGTGGACTCGGTATGTTGGTGCCACACGCTTAGCGGGGGTGTGATGTCATATCACAGTGCCATGTTCTCCCTCACAACGGTACATCTGCTGTTGATTTTAGTTTAACTGCAAAAATTCCGACTAAATCAGGCTCACGTTAATGGGATCATTACCATCACTGATCATGGAGATCAGGAAATCGCTTCTCTTGTCTCAAATTATGAATGTCACCAAAGTTCAAGTTGTGAGGTTTTCATACGAGAATAATCTTGTCTAGATATTAGCCAAATTTTTCTCAGATTTGTCAAGTGTATAACATTTTTTCTCTCTTTCGATCAGAATTTTCTGCCAAACACACTCAGTGGGTCAAATGCTTTGGCAGAGGGGTATACATACTGTACATACATTACACTTTAGTTTCTGTTTGTCTTTGATCAATTTCTCATTCACAGTGGTGCGATATAAAAGCTACAGTCCCGGCTGACATTTTGAAACATGCACACTGCTCATGATATTCCTGTGATCTCTTGAGTAACATATGCACAACATTGTGAACTGAATTTGAATAACTGTGGATGAGTGGAAATGGGAGTGAAAGCTACCCGGAGGTTATTTTACTGTATGCTGGTGAGTGTAGAGCATTTTTTTAGCTTGTCAAAGCCTGATGGGTTTGAGTGCATGAATTATAAATGTTTGAACTGAAGGGGAAACACTCAGTGGAAAGTAATCTTATTTTTCTCCCCGATCACACCTGTCAGATATAAGGCACGTCTTTAAACAATACAACCGCTAATATGCTATAAAAAACAGCTAGCCTGTCAGAGAATCAGCGTGAGAGTAAAAATATGTCAAATCCTGCAGTAAACACAGATTCAAACCATTCAATCAACCAGATGTACCATTCCAAGCATTTGTTTTGTGTGCGCAATCTCGTGACACAAAAAGAAAAACTTTTCTTATTACACGTACTCCTCAATATTATATCAACAATAAGAAGACGTATTTTGATTTCTTTTGATCTCCGTAGATTCAAGATTCAAGATGTTTTGTCACACACAGTTTTACTTGTTCAAGGAACATTAAAATGCCTACAAAAAACACAAACAAAATGAGGCGATAGAATTTTTTATGAAATCGATGCAACATGATCTACTCACAAGGAATTGAAAACACTAAGTAAACATGCAGTACATAGCGTTATACAAATACACAGAATGTCCAAAAAAGTATGTAAACAGTTAAATTTTATAAAAACGTATCCAAAATATGTATACGAAACAGTATATTTATAGTGATTATATATAAGACCATAATTACATATATAATTACACAGTGAATGCAGTGCAACTAAACAAGGACAAATAGATGGAGCGGCGATTGCAAAGGAACTGTAAACAATAAGAGAGAGACTGACGAAGGTGAGGGTGAGTGGATTAATCACGACTCAGCCGTATGACCACATGAACATAAAAACTTACGCGCTGTCCACGCAGGAAATCAGCCTGCATGAAGTTGTGTGGCATGATGTGCCGTTGAAGTACGCAAAATCAGACGAATATGAACTATGCTAGAGTAAAGCAACACGAAGTGGTTACTGGGGATTTGATTCTACCTGTGATGCAGCAGGATGTCCTCAGCCATTTTCTGGCCAGCTGCTGAGGTAGCCAGCTGACTGAGCAGGCTGTAAGTCACCATGTTAGAAATCCTAGCTGTCACCCATTAATCTCCGGCTCGACGCGTTGCCTGTTGACCTGCTGGTGGTGATATATTGAGTCTTCTCTCATATATAACGTGGTAATAATCATGTTGGATTATGATATATATTCTGTAATATATCATAATTATAATCCAGATTCGTGTTCATAGTAAGGAAGTCATAGCCTTGAAAAAATGCAACTTGTGAACACAACATACAAAAATGCACGTGACCTTTGTCTTTGTTGCCGATTGTATGATTCAGCACAGTTTTACACCCGAAAACAAGACAATGAGCACGAGTGAACGATCAGCTATCCCTCTCGTGTGTGTTAGCATTTAGTATCATTAGCATGTGCAAATGAGCAGTTTACAGAGGAAGACTTGATTTGTGAAGATGCAGGTTGTGTTGTTACAGGAGCAAATTACATTTTCTGTTTTTTCTCTTTCTTCTGGATGCGTCACACAGAGAGGTTGAGGCCGGAGTTTGTTACACACAGTAGCAATTACAGTATGCGAACATGGAGACACACACACTTCATTTTCTTTTGAAATCATTCCTTTCACAAAGCCGTTGTTCTCTGCTGTGCCCTTACGGGATTATATAAACATTTGGCATGTATTATAGGTTCGCTTTTATGTGTGTACACACATGAGGTTTTTAAAATATGTCAGTTTGCGGTGCCTGTAATTTGCAATCAAGGGGTATCTCAGTAATTCTCTCGCAGATCTGTATTTATGCACATTAGTACTGTATGTACATCTGTGTAAGCTTTGTGCACGACAGTGGAGTGCAAACGTGATCATTCATTTTTCAGCGAACATACTGTAGGTGTACCTGTGTGTAAATGCGGTTATGTAAATGCATCCTTTGTATGTGCTTGTGTAGAGATTATTTATGAGAAATTGTTTTCCTATCCATGAAATATGCATGTGTGCATGCTTGTTACTTACATTTTTTTTTTTTTTAAATATAAATGTAACCTTTTGTGTATATACGTTCTATTCTTTATGCATTGTGTGTAGTGTTTGCATGTGGAGCGCATACATTTGTGGGAATGTGTGTGTAGACCATATCTGTATTCTGTGTGTTTGTCATGCCAGTCTTGGTGATAGTGCAGAGCAGGTTTCACTGCTGCTGGCTGTTTCTGTCAGTCCTTCCACATGCAGCCGCCACCCCTATTAACACTTCCATTAATACTGGATCACAGATGGAAATCATCCTCTCACCCTCCAGATGCTTTAAGACTTTGATGAGCGTTTTTATTCCATTCCCAGGGAGAAGAGAGCACCACAACAGCCAGTTTTACAGATGACAGAGGAAATCTGCAGCCGCTTTCTTCTTACTCGTCTTTGCTCACTCGCCACCATTTTCGCACAGTCTTTGGTTCAAACCTGGTCAGGAGATAAAATTTGTTTGAAGAGAAAGAAGGAAGAAGAGAGAAAGTGGTGGTGGGTGAATGATGGGTTTGAAAATGAAGAAAAGACTGAGGGATTTAGAAGGAGAAAACAAGTATCATTTGTCTGATTTGCATGCAGGCCTTTCAGCTCCTTAAACTTTCAATCTCTCCAGTTCTGATCCCCACGCTCGTACTTGACAGACAAGAGACTAGATGGATGGAATACCAAGTGGCTCTGCATGTTCATATTAGCACATAACATATAGCAACGTGTATGTATATGCACGTACGTCCGCACACGCGAGAGTGCGCACACGCATGCAAATCACCCAATACTAACACACAATCACACAGCTTCCTTCACATACACTCACTTGGACATACATCCGGCGTCCATTACCAAATTGCTTGCCACTCAAAAACACACATATTAACATTCATGCTCACACATACCTCCCCTCTCAGATAATCACTTGAATGCACAAACATACTTGCATTCACACATAAACAGATGCAAATTTCCCTTCAATCTCACAAATGCACACAGATATCTCAAACGTAAACTATTCAAACACGAGGCAGATAAATACATCGCTATACAAATGCACAGAGATGCACATATTTCAGTCCGAGCTTGCAATAAGGGACACACACGGTGCAGGTGACATGTTATGTTCAAACACATCCACACAAACAGAGATACACATTGTACTAAATGATTTGTTTCCTCTTCCTCTCTGATGCTTATGAATAATACAACAATCTCAGGGGAACTTTTTGCTTCACATAAATAAGAATTTAGATAGAAAATTGCATTATTAATCTCTGGCTCCTGGCTTGGTTTTTCCCTGTAAAGAATTCATACACTGCTGCGCGTTTGAAGGAGTCAGGGCCTAAAGGGCCAATGAGTTGTGAGGCAGGTTTCAGCGTTTAGGACAGATTCAAAATCAGGGACAGGAACTCTGAAAAGGGGCTGATATTGGAGAATCTGATTATCTAGTTGAAATGTAATGTTGTATATTTAATGTTGTGCAATCACAGAGAAAGATTAGAACTCCTGGGTAGGAATTAAATTAATATCCTCTGACATTTGTGCTGATTTTTGAACAAAGGACAGACTAAGGCATTCAGACATTTTGTCTGCACTCCAACTATGACAATAACACAAAGTAAGCCCACAGATGGTATTAGAAGGATTGCAACCCTTGAAATGATGGAATTGTTTGCATGCATGATTGACAGTCATACTAATGGGTTATATAAAAGGGATAGTGCACATTAAGATGCTTTTCATTTGTAGCTTCTGTCCAGATGTTGTAGATCATAAAGAATACAAAACATAAATTCGAAAGTGAGTAGTCTACAAGATGAAAGCATTCAAATAATACTTCATACACAAAGCAGGCATATACCAAATATAGGCGAAATAAACTTCAATCCTGCTGCATGAGTACTCTGCGTATATCAGTGTAGAGACCCTGTCGGGGTCTTGGAGGGGCCTATGCCAGTCGTCACATTGAGTGACTTGAAAATATGTGACAATATGTTATTTATAACCACACTTAGTAACTGATCAAGATTCTAGATATGTTATCATTTCAGTTTACTTCTTTACATATTTAAGTGGCTTTTGTTTGTTTTTTTGTTTCTATTAAGCAATTTCAACTCACAACCTCATATTGTGTCAAATGCACTAATGTGCTAATACATTCTTCCAGTAGAGAGGCAGCGAGAAGTCTGGCTCATGTGTTTCCTAGGCAAAGAGGGTGGAGCCAAAACATTGACTTGGTCTTTGGACCTCTGCTTTCCACCTTTTATCCACCATCTATGCATCATGAATTATACACTCTCTGAAGAAGAAAAAAAGCCACGTGCACACTTTATACAGACCCACATCACAGTCTTGGCCAAACTAATTTGCATTGACTTCAGATCTGATCTCAGCTCTGTGGCTCTGGAGTTGATGCGACCCTTTAATCTCTTCAAAATACGGGAATGAGTGCCAACTTGGCTTTGGAGTGAACGCTGGTAAAGTTTTCTTAGAACATGATCATTACTGGAGAACACGTGATGTCTCTTGGACAAGTAAAAGTATGCTAACGGTATCATCATGCAAACAAAAAGGTGCACGACATCAGTTCTTGAAAAGATGAATGTGAAATGTATATTCTTTCTTTCTTTCTTTCTTTCTTTCTTTCTTTCTTTCTTTCCTCTTCCTTGCTCTCTTGTTTTCCATGAATTCAGATGAAGACAGCCTGTCATCCTCTAGCTGCTCTCCAGGTACAGCCCATGTCTGTGTGGCCTTGGCCCTCGGGGGTCGCTATAAAGAACATGTCAGAGAAGGAGCCCATCTCCATTTATATGCCTCACGTGAGTGCTGCCACACTTTTACGATTGACAGTACCATTCAACCATAAAACTATACTGCCTTCATATGTTGGTGAAACACACGTCCTCAAGCATGCAGCAGCAGCAGCAGCAGCCACACTGGCAAACAAAGGGTGTAATAAAGTTAACGCCATCAACATCAAGGAAAAATGAAAACATTATTTTTGATGATTACATCTTTGTTTAAATATTGCAAATAGATAGATCGTGACCAGTGTTAGTGACTTGTATCCAGGCTTTTTGTGATGCAATATTCAACCATGTTTGTTATTCAGTGCTAACGCCTTTTCTGGATTACATGTCTCTGTAAACTCCACCACACATTTACATGTATGGTAGAGTTTACATATATACTGTTTAAAAGTGTTTGTGTGTGTGTGAGTGTGTGTGTGTGTGTGTGTGTGTGTGTGTACGAGATTGAGATGGGGGGTTGGGCTCTCAGAAACAGTAGTAGGCCTTATTAAGAGACACAAAGCCCTCGGCAGGTGCTCCCTCCCTGGCTTTGTCTCTCCTGCTCTCTGCTGTTTATTTGTTCAACTCGTAGAGAAGTCTCCTCTATTCTAGGCCTCGGGGAAAACAAAGAGCACAGACAAAGACAAGACTGCCCTGCATCCTGGTAGTAACAAAGCCAGCTACACATGTCAGGAATGGCATGGCATGGAATGGCAGGTGTTCCATGGGTGGGAAAAGTGGAAGACAACTTTTTTTTTAACCCCTTTCCTCCCCAAAGGTCGATAGACAGGAGCGGTCGATGAAGTGGGTGGTGTAAATATTAACTAACACCCAGATAGATGACGCAGAAAAGTGTGCACGCGTGTTCAGACAGTGTCACACCTCTCTCTCTCTCTTTCTGTGTGTGTATGTGGATGTGTATGAGACATCAAAAACCCACAATACTCGTACTCAGCATTTCCAGAGTGTAAAAGAAGTCTTCCGCTGGTGTGAATTGAACACCTGTTTTTAAACCGTTAAATCAATAAATTAATCAATGATAAAGATGATCATTAGCTCTAGTCCACAGATGAGTTGAAGAAGGTGACCTGTGTTTCTGCGTGAGACGACTGTCAACCCTGGTGTTTGCTTTGTTACCCCACACAGCACTGTTAATTAGGGAATTTGACCACTCGTGATTTTGCACATGGACCGGAATGATATTCCCAGCATTAGTGCCTTGTCAATATGGAACAATACACGCCAGATCAATACTTTGTCAATATTTGTTTTCCTTTGGCCCTCTCTCCCTCTCTCTCTCTCTCTCTCTGAGTGTGTGTGTGTGTGTGTGTGTGTATGTGCCTGTTTATGTGTGGGTAGAGGGCTGCTTGCCAGCTGTGCAATCTGTTCAGTAATCTCAGGTCTGGTCTGTACACACACTCCACAATCTGCTCTGGCCTACAGACACACACGCACGCTCACACACACACACACACGCACATACATTTGGCCACTCATTGACTATATCCCTGTCCAACATTGAATTTCATCTCTTAAATTCAACTTTCACCTCTTCAAGTCCAACTTGTGTAACACAAAAGTTTAGCCCCATGTACATATAGAAAGTGTGTGTGTGGCCTCTTCGCTCTTCTTGAGATGCTAAAATCTTTGAAGGGAACAGTTATTTTTTTGCTTCTCTCTTGTTGCGAGTGCTGTTTCACTGAAAGTATTTGTCAAGAATATTAAAATCACTGCTCACCAGGTGCTGCTTCTTCCCACCAGCTAACACACTCTCTTCCTCATTCGCAATAACCCTTATCAGCCCAATTTCCCTTCTCTCTTCCCCTGCCCATTTTAAAAAGACGCCCTGTTTGTTGTTTAAATGGAAGGGAGAGAAAATTGGCCACTATTGCTGCACAGAAACTCCTGCAGCTGTCGGTAATCGCCGGGTGTGTGAGTGCGTGTGTGTGTTTGTGCGTTTGCATTGGGTAGTGTGCAGTTACCACGGTAGGGGTGCGTGGGGCGGGGGGCATGGAGAGAGGGGTCATGGCGTGCAGCAGAGAAAGCGCTATTAGGAGAAAATGATAGGCCTGTCCCTGAAACTCCATTACACACCAAACACTTAAAAGACTGGACCGGCTTCATTACAGGGCAACATGAATCATGTAGCACTCACACAAGCAACTGCTCTCTCTCTCTCTTTCGCTCTCTCTCTCGTTCTCTATCCCACTCTCTGCCCATCAGAGCCTTCTGTTTAAATTGGAGGATAGCCAGGAAATAGGGAGAG
>OMNV01007608.1:22251-36254 GCA_900303265.1 Brotula barbata
ATTACCGTTTACTTTACACTAATTTAACAAAAGAGGCGACAGCAAAAGGACGTTTTGAAAGACGTTCCGCGGGGTCAAAGACAGGGGACGTTTCTTGACCGCTGCACACTAACGGACTGAGGAGTGTTTGGGGCTCCGATCACACGATCCCACTGTGTCGGGAAGAGGACCGAGTTTGTTTTGTACGTACGATTATTTGTTTTACAAAGAACAGGAGGGATGACGACTCATATTGATGTTTGTGGGGAGATAGAAGATGATGTGAAGATGAGGAGATGAGCAACTCTTGGGGTAATCTTGAATCACCAGAATGCCGTAATTATCAGTCATAAATCCTCTGAAATCTCAGATTTTGATCCTGGCAGCGATGAGATCGCCTCTGTAATTGGAGGACTACAGACATACTGTGTGTTTCAGGTGTCGTTTCAATATAAGCAACAAGGAACAAGGATCCTTCTCTGCTGTTTTCTGTGGAAAGTTCACAAGTTGCCGCGTAGCCGGCGGACACGTTCGATTCGTCGCGGTGGGTTCAGACTCACCGAGGACTCAATCCCACTCTGATGATGTCGTCCTTTGTCTGCTCACCTCCCCGTTTGGATTACCTCCAACCAGCTGTGTCGGAATTGCTTTAGATATAAATATATGTCTAAATCCAGAGATGTAAAACAAATACGCGTCGATGGAGAGAGACGGGAAAGCGAGTTAGACGCGTGTGTATCCCTCAATGTCGCCAATTCGAATTCGAATCACGCGGAGCTTTCCCGGTAAGGCCGCCATTTTCTTCCTCTCTGTTCATTACGGGTGTGAAACGGATTTCAGACAGCGCTCCCCAAACTTTAAAGTGGACGACTTCGACACTTGGGATCAATGTGATATTTTGACTAACAAATTAATTTCTCGCGCAAATCGCCAGCCTCCGACTGGCTGTTTGTATGTTGTTTTCTGTTTTCATATTGGAAACGCCTGCAGTGCTGTTTACAGGTGGATAATAAGGCCCAAAGCAATTCATTTGCACTTCCTGCCAGCTTCTTATTCCACAACCGCCATCATGAATCACAGATCTTAATGGAATATTACAGCGAAGATCTCAGATAGGCTTGGCTTTGCCTTTCAATTTGCATATTATTTACTGGCTCTTATACATTCAAGTCAGATTGACAAATATTTATTTGGCTCCATAATCACTTGATCGTAGAATGCTGATGGTTGCGGTGAATATGTTGCTCTTGGGCAACCATGTCTTGATAATTGGATGTCTGAGTGCACGCACAGATAAATAAGGCATAAATAAGGGTACATCATCCTCGGCGTTGCGTTGAATCAAATTTATTTGAAGAGATGATGATTCGCCCGAAGCGCCTAATGAACGGCGGTAAGATTACGGCGTTTGCTTTTTGTTGATGCTGCGGCAGAGAGCTCGTGTTTCTGAGGGCATATTTGGATTGCTGCTTTGGAATTATATATACCCTCCGATGTATGTATGTATGAATATGTATATATGTGTATAGATGTATATATATGCATATATATTTATATGCCGCCAAACACACTCCACACTATAAATACATATTCAAACATATCTCTCTCTCTATATACTGTATATATACTGTATTTATATCGATACAGATATATATGTTTGAATATGTAGTATATACAGTATGTATGTATATATATATCTATATATATATAGATATATATATGCAGCCAAACACACTGCACACTATACATACATACTCATACATACATATATATATATAGAGAGAGAGAGAGAGAGAGTATATATGTTTGAATATGTATATACAGGTATATATATGTACATGTCTATGTATGAATATGTACATATGTGTATATATTTGCAGCTGAACACACTCCACAGTAGGGGTGGGAATCACAGGGTATCTCATGATACAATACGATACGCGATACATGGCCCACGATACCGATAATATCACGATACAGCGATTCTATGATTATCGGTAAATTGCAGCGGTTTGCGCTTGTACCGAGACCTCGAGAGGAAAGCCTTTTCATGGAAATATCTAGCGGTCAAGCAGACATATCAGGTGTGTTTTAACAACATAGTTTGTCAATACTTTATTGTATATGTCAGCTCCCCGATGAGACGTTAGATACAGAATATCTAGAAAGAATCATACTACCAACTAATTTAATGCACTCATTAATGCGGGACATGCGACAAATCCTGGTTAAAAAGAGATGACAATGTGTTAGGGAATGTTACTTCCTGAAAGAAACCATAACATACGAGGAATCCAGCCGATTTTGTCACATCATTATGAATGAGTGTAAGATAACGGATCTATTGAGTGTGAATAAATCACACAAAACTTCACGATTAAACTCATTAAACTCATGATTAAATTCATATGTCGCGTTCACGAGTGCTTTAGTTAAACATTCCATAGGTTTACGATTTGTGTCCATGCGAGTGACCAAAGCATTTATTACAGCAGTTTGATGACATTCTCTCTGTTTATGAAGGAATGGAATGTAGGAAAAGGTGCACAAACCTGAGGGAGAGGTATATAAAAGAAAGAGAGACTACGAGGGACAGGAGCAGTTGTGACCCGAAACCCGTCGCTGTGACGATGCAGCTCCTTCACGAGCCTGATTCTGTCCATTTGGTCTCTGTGGACCTGAGGGTCTCGTGAACCCAGAGCCTCTTCTCTAGTGCTGCTCGCCGCTTTCCTTCGAACACGGAACAGATACGTCTCGCAGGTCTACGCCGTGTGCGTCTGTCAGTATATAAGCCTCGAAAGATTAAATGTCACCTTTTACTGTCATGTAGGAAATAAAAACGTCCGTCTCTTAAGTTTTTAGGTCCTCTCATCCCTTCCTTGCCTCGGAAGTAGGCGGGACTGAGACGTAAGGAAACGTGGATCTTGCGTACATAAGGATAGTTTTTCTAGACTGTATGAAGACCACTCCCTGTCCTCGCTGTCCTCTTACCACTCTGTGGAGACGAGCAGCGCCTCGTCTCTCGGCTGCTGTCGTTTGTGTGGGAGCTCACAAGTCAGACTGAGTTATTATGCGTCCACGCCGTTAATGCAACTGCAAGCATGTTAACTTTATCAGCGGGAGACTGCATGAAAGCCAAAAACGAAGCCCAGAACGAGGAAGTCTTCTGTTCTTCTCATCAGCGATCTTTATGTATAGAGATGATTTATGTGCCGGGGCGAAAGATTTACAGCTCGAGTTCAAAACTGAGACAGAAGACACAAATATTAGATTTAGCGCAAAACAAGAATTTTTTGAGAACCAATCTGCTCATTTCAACCGTAATTATCCGCCGTTAAACCAGTTTGGTTGAGTTTATCCACAGAAAGATCCAACACTTTGTTTAGCTGCTCTAAAATAGCAGATGACATTAAAAGTATCTTCTATCTGAGTTCCGTGTAGTCCACTGCACAAATCAATGATCAATGATCTGATTTGGAACAACGGGAGAGTTTTCAATGGGACCAAATCTTTCACAATGTTTTATATTCTACTTTGTTGATGGACTGCTGCACGCACAAAAATGAAATCAGCTTTTTTTTTTTTTTTCTAGCCCCGTCTCGTCGTGGCCTCCTGATTGGCCGGCTGCGACGCGCCTGACCCACATGCTACAAATCATGGACTCTGGCCTTGTTTGATAGCCTCGTTACACGTTGTCATAAAATCATCATATGTCCTCTTCAACAGTGTCCCAGGGTTTATCTCTGTGTGTCTTCATTCATTATGAAATACTTCCTGAAGCCCCTTAGACTCTCCCACAATGCAATATCATGTCTGATCCATTATGTTTGGACTTGATCCTTCTCTGTGCTAAATGTCAGTCAACCTCTGATATTTTCTCAATCTTTCCCCCCCAAACTCATCCATTACATCCATTACCACTGTTTAAGACATTCATCTCACGGTGAGATTGATTTTTGTCCCCTCCATACCTCCAGCTACATAGACGGTTATTAATCTCAGCGCTGAGCCGCATTACATTTATTTCTGGGGTTTGCGTGGACGGGAGGCGAGGCAGATCTGAGAAATGTGATTTGACTCTTGCTGCAGGGGTCAAGGCGAATAAGAAGCAATAAAAGCTCTGGCGGCTGCTTTGTAGCAGTAAAACTGTAAAAGGAGAAGAATGAGCTGGACTGTACAGTCAGGTCACATCTGGCCCAGGAGGCGCGGGAGTCCGGAGCACGGCTGTAGGCCGGTGTCTCCATGAGAGAAAGACCAGAAGCAATTGGTGTGTTTATGTGAAAGGATAATGAGGCGCCTGATTAATCTTTGATGAGGGAGAGCCGAAGGTCTTTTGGGGCCAAAGTCTAACGGTGACGGGTTTACAATGAGAGGTTGGAAAGACTGGCTGAGGTTTTTGGGCCAGCAAAACCCCAACAGGCCCAGTCCAGATGATAGCATCCATCCATCCATCCATCATCTATCCATCATCCATCCATCCATCATCTATCCATCATCCATCCATCCATCCATCATCTATCCATCATCCATCCATCCATCCATCATCTATCCATCATCCATCCATCCATCATCTATCCATCATCCATCCATCCATCATCTATCCATCATCCATCCATCCATCCATCATCTATCCATCATCCATCCATCCATCCATCATCTATCCATCATCCATCCATCCATCATCTATCCATCATCCATCCATCCATCCATCCATCATCTATCCATCATCTATCATCCATCATCTCATCCATCATCCATCCATCCATCCATCCATCCATCATCTATCCATCATCTATCATCCATCCATCCATCCATCATGTATCCATCCATCCATCCATCCATCATCTATCCATCCATCCATCATCTATCATCATCTATCCATCCATGCATCCATCCATCCATCATCCATCCATCCATCCATCCATCCATCCATCATCTATTCATCACCCATCCATCCATTCATCCATCCATCTATCATCCATCTATCCGTCCATCCACCCACCCATCCATCCATCCATCTATCTGTCCATTTGTCCATCCATCCATCCATCATCATCCATCCATCATCCGCCCATTCATTATCCATCATCCACTCACCTATCCATCCAAACATTCGTTCAAACATACATCCATCCATCTATCGATCATCCATCCAAACATCCATCCATCTTCTATCCACCCACCCATCCAAACATTTGTCCATTCATTCCTCCATCTGTCCATCCGCCCATCCATTCAATCATTCATCCATCCATTCATCCATACATCCATTCAATCATCCATCCATCCATCAATTCATCCACCCATCCATCCATTCATCCAGCCACCCATCCAACTCAATCACACTACAGTTCACATGTATGAGCAAAATGGGAGGAAACATGAAAACTCCACACAGAAAGGACCACGGTTAGTCCGGGACTCAAACCCACGGCCTTTGGGCTGTGAGACAACATTGCAAACATGGAGCCGCCATCACTCTGGCATTGCATACCAAAGTTGTTGTTCTTTTTCTGGAGCCCCTCTTTAGTACACGTAAGATGTGTGTGTGAATCCTTGTAAAATTCATCCCTCAGTCAATAACGCTGAGCGCTTTGGTTTACAGGATTCTGCAAATATAAATTGTTCTGTTGGTTGAAGTTTGTGCTCCCTGTTCTTAGCATATTAAAGGTAAGCCCTCTCTCCCGTCGCTCTTTTACTCCTGCATTTATTTGTTTTTATGTACGAGCTCAATCCAGCACTTTTCACAGCCTGTAATCACGGCAGAAATACAGTTATATTGGATTTTAAAACACTTATCATCATAATATGATTTCAGCCTGAATAGTTGCGTGTACGGGGCTGGGTTCTTCTTCTTCACTACCTCTAAATGGCACAGTGACACCTTTTTTTTTTCACGTCTGTGTGTGTGTGTGTGTGTGTGTGTGTGTGTAGTCACTTGTAAGGTGATGAATATATATAAATTGTCTATAGATTCTTTGGGCTGAACATTTTAACTCTCATGCAGGTCACAGATATTTGTTCCATTTACTTAAACTAAAAATGTTGAATTATATATATATATATATGAATTATATTATATATATAGATATTATATATTATAGGTTACCTTGTTCTTCTGTGGAGAATCCTTTCCAGCTTCGTTGGGCCCCTTATCTGTCTGCATCGAAACTCCAATCACAATTCAAAAAACAAAAACAAAAACCTTCCAGAGACTTCGAAAGACAAACCAACAAACAAACATCTAACGCAGTAAATACCCTCAAACGTTTTATACAAGCGGAGGAATAAGATCGGAAGCTGTTTCCTGGTGATCAGCCGGTTGGACTTTAAATCCGTTGATGACGATCCATCATACCAGCAGCTTACCAAAGATACAAAAGATTTTAAATAAATCAATAAAATGCCACAAGTGCAACGCATGCTCAGACTGAAACTCAAAATCAAGGGACAGGAAAGTTGAAATAATTATACAGAATATAGAACTACAAGTTTTTACGTTCATTACGACTTTCCAAACTAAAAATTCAGATTTTTTTTTTTTTTCCACAAAATTTTTACGTCAAAATGAGAAGTCAAATGTTTGACTTTTTTAAAATTGTTCTATCCTCGCCGCAATTGGCTTCCATAAGTCTGGTGTCTCTCAAGTAAATGTGGGAAAGTTGGTACAAATCAGTACGCTGTGTTGAAGAAATCTCGCTTTCACGTGTTTCCATCCGAGCGGCAGAAAAGCTTCTAAGCGATGTCCAGCGGTGTGAAGAGTTTCCCTTGGGTCTCGTTCGCACCACTCACATTTCCAAGTTGTTAGATCGCCCTGCAGGTCACAGCGTACGACATTGTTGCCTTGCGTTACAGTCGAGTCGGCACCGAAAGTGCTGGACTGAGGCTCGCCTGACGTTTCTCCGCTTGAGATTGGACAACGAGGTGGACATTTCAGCCGGATGAATCTGTGTCTCTTTGCTGTCTAGATGTAAAGTTCCCGTCGCAGGAGCGGTGGCACTTTCTGATTGGCCAGGAAATGCCACTGTGAAGTCTGCGGTAGTAAACTTCACGGACGGATCAAACGCGAACCTCGAGACGTTTAAGGACGCGCCGCCTGTTCTGAATAATGATGCCGCTTTTGTCTGATGTGTGAAAACTGATGCTGAGATCACAGCAAATTACAAAAACGCCACGATGACTTTGTTGTTGTCTCATTACACGGAATAGATTTCAGCCTCAAAAGGCGGTTGGCTTTTAATTTGGTTTAAATTACCGGGTTGCCGTTGGTGGGAAGAAGTGGAAGAAAAGAGCGAGCAAATAAACACCTACACCATTTGTAGAAAGAAAAAAAATTTCCTCGGAACAGACGACTTTCCGTTGGCGAAGGTCAGCTCGGCTCCCCATGAGGGTTGACTCGGTTTAACGGCTCTCCCCTCGCCGTCACCTGGACGTTGGAGTAGTTTCTATCCATCGCCGTAGTAGATTAAGCTCCGACGGGGCAGATGTAGCCGTCCATGGAAATCATCGTCCATATCACACTGAAATATTCGGGCAGGATGTTGTAATTCTTGCTCATAACCGTGTCAGCGACTTTCAGTTGCTTCTCAATGTCACTTATGCCGACACGGGAAGAGTTTGGTGGAGGATAAGATCTGTATTTTTGTCTCTTTTGATGTCAGTTGAGAATGACGGTCTGTTTATTACCACGACATTGACTCTACGTAGATGTGCTGAGATGTTATGACATGCATTATAAACGGAGACGTGAAATGTAACATGGGGAGGATTATTTCCGTGGAAATTATTTTTCTCTGCTTTACGTTCGATGGTAAAAGGCTCATTTGTTTTGTTGTTCAGGCAAATGTGCTCCGATTCAAGCTCCACCTGCTGTTGGTTGAAATGTAGTGGATTAGTTTCTTACTAGAGTGGAAAAAACCGAGTAAGAGATTTTCAGACAGCTGCAGGTGTGGATGCGGTGTAATTATTTATTCTCACACGCTACATTCAAAACGAAGATGACATGATCTAAAGGCTTATAGTAGGTTTATTACTGTGATCGGCCGCTGTTATAACATGAATTCAACAGTAGTGCATTTCTGACCGTTTCTGCAGCGTTTCAACACTCAGCTGCCGCGTGAGTCAGGCCGTAACGTCAGGTTTCATTCCCAGCTGATCATTTGTCGTGACCGATAGGTGAATGAATAATAAAGCCCAACTTTGGAAGAGGATGCTGGGAGCGCGGCGCTTTTCCTCGCTGCTCGAGTGAAAGCCAAGGAGGAACGAGGCAAAGATAGACAGCTCTTACTCATCCTCCAAATACATCCGACCAAGGAGCTCACAGGACAGGCTCCTGACTGACAGAACTGAAATGGGAGATGAGGAACCCGACAAATAGTCACCACAGAGGTGTTGGCAGAAGCCAGAAGCGGCTCATATTTTATTTCTGTTTGTAGAGTTCAGATTCATAATAATATTGTTTTAACGGTTTAAGTTATTACAATCCAGTATTACAGTTAAAGGACAGAAAATCATGACCAGTGTTCGTCTCAGCCATTTATCATAATCGATCAAGGACACTTAATGGCACCAGCAACTCTATAAACATCATAAATGGCTAATTTCAGATTAAACATACCAACTAATGGAACTGTTTAGAACAATCTTAGGTGCATTTTCCTGTACTTGTGCAGTTTTGACACCCGTGTCAAGGAGCTGAACCTCTGAGGCCTTCATAGTGTTTGAGTACAAGGAGGACAGTGTGTGAGCTCTGCGAGGTTGTAGGACGTAGGTGAATAAGTCAGAAACAAAGAGTGCTATGGGCCTCCCAAAGCTGGAGTTCAACTTAGAATACCTGGGAATTTCTGCGGATTAACAAATAAAGGCTAAGGTCAATTTTCCACCGAAGAAAGAAAGCTGCACCAAGATATTTACATAACTGTGTTCATCAGAAGGTTCTTTATAATCCAGCTTACATGTAGGATATTTGTCTTCATCATGCAGGTACTCAGCCCGTGAAACGCTGCTGTTTCACCTTATATATCTACAGTATATGACGAAAGATGTTTATCAGGGGGGAACTTTCAAGATGCGTCTCTCCACAAAATGTGGCGTAGGTCGCTAGCTAGATAAAAAAATAAAAATGAAAAAAACAAACATCCGTCCATCAATCCGGCAATTTTCTGCCACTTATCAGGTTCCGGGTCGCGGTGGCAGCAGACTGGGCATATCAGCCCACACTTCTCTGTCCTGTGTCCTCCAGCTCATCTTGGGGGATCTCGAGGCGTTCCGAGGCCAGCTGAGAGGTGAAATACCACAATTGTGACCTGGGTCTTCCGTAGGGAGACGACCGGGGTGGCATCCTTATTGAACCACCTCATCTGACTCCTCTCGATGCAAAGGAGAAGCGGCTCTACTCCAAGTCCCTCAGGGATATCCATGCTTCTCACCCAGTCCCTGAGGGTGAGGCCAGAAACTCTACCCTCCACAACCAGGGCGGAACCCACATTGTTCCTCCCAAATCTGAGGTTCAACTATTGGTATGAGTCTCCTTTCGAGCACCCTGGCATAGACTTTCCCGTGGAGGCTGAGGAGTGTGATTCCTCAGCCTCTGGTCCCCTTTCTTGAAAATGGGAACCAGCACCCTGGTCCTCCAGTTCAGCGGTACTGTCCCCGATCTCCATGCGACATTGCGTAGGCAAGTCAGCCATGACAGCCCTACAACATCCAGGGACTTCAGCATCTCGAGTTAAATCTCATTCACTCCCTGTGCTTTGCCTCTGCTGAGCTTCTCGACTACCTCAGTGGCTTCCACCAGGGAGACGGCGTCTGACCCACCCAGGCCCAATGTCCCTGCCTCCTCTTGGATTGGCATGGAGGTCAGGTTAAGGAGTTCCTCAAAGTGCTCCTTTCACCGTCCGACGATGTCCCCCGTCTGGGTGAGCTGCTCCCTGCCCCAGCTTGGGCTAAGACTGCCTCCTTTTCCTGAGACATCGGATGGTTTCCCAGAACAGCTTTTGGGCTGACCTAAAGTCATTTTTCATGGCCTCCCCAAGCCACCCCCCAGCCACGACAAGCAGCGACAACCTTGTGGCTGCAACCTTGAGCAGCTGCTTCAACAGTGGAGGCCCTGAACAGGGTCCACTTGGACTCCATGTCCCCGGCCTGCCTCAGGATGCAGGTTCATCCACCAAACTTTCCTAGCAAACCTTCACTACTCATTTGGGCTTTCCAGGTCTGTTCAGTCCTCCCCTGCCATCTGACCCAACTCACCACCAGGTGGTGATCAGTTGATAGCTCTGCCCTTCTCTTCACCTGAGTGTCCGAAACAAACGGTCGCAGGTCTTCTTATCTGATTACAAAATCATAGACCTGGGACCTAGGGTATTCTTGTTACAGGTATACTTATGAACACCCTTATGCGGTGTTCACACGGTGTTTGTGATATCACAATCCCAATCACTCTCCTCTAGGTCCCCCATCTTTTCCAAAGTGAGCATTAAATTCCCCCAGTTAAACAGTGGAGTCCACAGGTGAGGCCCCATCTAGGACCCCATCCATGGTCGCATGGAGGCAACCCTCTCGTTCACCGGGGAGAACTCTACACTTTCTGCGCTCAGCCTGGGACTTGTGAGTATCCCCACACCCACCCAGCCCCTCTCACGATGAGCAACTCCGGAGAAGGAGAGTCTCCAGGAGTTTGGTTTCAGAGGCCATACCGTGCGTAGAGGTGCAACTATAGCTAGTCGGTATTTCTCAACCAAAAAAACATTACATATGTTAACTTCATCATCTGTGTGTACAACACGAGTATTTCCAAGATAAGTAAACTTGCCAACCACTGAAAGCTTTTGGTTATTCACAGAGATGGTGGGCTCAATGTAGGGTTTCCAGGGAGCAGGTTTTTACAGGGCTACGGTTTTCTTTGTGCTAATTGTCAGGCCAAATTGTTGCAACCTGAGGAGAAGTGGTCCATACTGGCGTGTAGTTCTTCATTTGAGCCGCCAACCATTAGCATTAGTCATTAGCATACAAAAGTTCTCAAACACTTTGGTTTTTGGCGCTAATACGCAGAGCTTGCTGGTCTCTGACGCTGCATCAAGCGACTGGTTTATTTCAACTTGAGGCAGTCTCGCAATAGCCTCCTCATTTATCCATGATGGCTGGTTGAGGATTGTGCTAAAGTGTCCGGCCCTCTTTGCAAGTATTTTATCCCACTCTGTCAAGGGTGTTGTGCCATCTGCATTCAGAAGAGGTGACGTTTCAGAGTGTTGTGGACCAAAGGCATGCTTGAGTGCATCATAGAAGCACTTAATGTTGTTACTGTAATCAAAGGACTAAATCTCCTCAGCCAGGTGTCTTGCATGACTCTGAGACTCTGCTGGACAACCATGCAAATGTTGAGGGAGGCAGGCTTTGTGTAGGGGATGTTTCTCATTATTGAGTGCTACAATCTTCAGCATATCCGTGTCTGCTTGCCTTACGCCACTAGACTTTAATAGTCAATGGTACGGTGCCATGACTTGCGCGAAAAACTTGGATTTCGGTGAGGGAGAGTTACAAAGCATCAACCTCACACTCTTGGCAAACCCCATCGGTACCCAGTGCCAAGACATAGTCCAAAGACCTTTAGAATCCAGACAAGCTGAGTTTGCTGGGATACCATGTTTTATTTTCCGGCACGGTGGCGTGGTGGTTAACACTGTTGCCTCGCAGCAAGTAGATTGTGGGTTGGAAATGTTTCTGTGTGGAGTTCCCACGTTCTCCCTGTGTCTGCGTGGGTTTCCTCCGGGTGCCTTGATTTCCCCCACCCACAAAAACATGGACGTTAGGCTCATCACTCCTGCCGTTGTCCCTGTCCAAGACACCAGGAGGAAGATGACGTTTGCATGTCCATGGGTGTGCTGCCCACTGCTCCTCATTGAGGATGGGTTTAAGTGCAGAGAATTAATTTCCCTACACGGATCAATAAAGTATCATTCTCTCTCCGTCTTCTTTTGAAGTCCAGGTCACAACATGTGCCAGTACCTCGTTTAACTTAGACATAACTTGTGTGACCACGGCAAACACGGTCTGGTTCCTTCACGCTATGTATCAGACACATATCACTCTGCTTTTAGAAGGATCGAGAACGAGAACACCTGGAGAGAGATTAATTGAGTTACAGTTAGACTACATACATGTAGGTCAAAGAATTGACAGATATACACACTGACACACACATGGACTGACACAGCAGCTCCTACACACAGTGTAATAAGCTGAACTTCAGATTAGAGACAAAAACACAATACAAACTCTCAAACCGCTCCTCTTCCTGGAATGAAGCACAGTCTGATAAGACCTCCATCCAGTTCTTCCTGTTCTGTCGTGTTCTGTGTAAAAATCCCTCCTCCCCTCCCCTTTCACTGATCTGACAACAGTATTCATGGGTGTAAACACCTTGTGGTGAAGTGCAGCAGCTGACATGTTCATTGAGTGCAGATCAGCAGACGGAGGGAGGAGGAGCAGAGTTTAGTTTACTCTGTCCTGAGAAAACGAAACTGTCCGATCGTCTCTTTGGTTGAGAGGAGAAATGGCGCAGCAAAGAATTCAGCAGGACAAAGTCAGCTGTTCCATCTGTTTGGATCTACTGAAGGATCCGGTGACGATTCCCTGTGGACACAGCTACTGTATGAACTGTATTAAAGACCACTGGGATGAAGAGGGTCAGAGGAAACTCTACAGCTGCCCCCAGTGCAGGCAGACCTTCGTACCGAGGCCCGTCCTGGTGAAAAACGTCGTGCTGGCAGATTTGGTGGAAGATTTAAAGAAAGCTGGACTCCAAGCTGCTCCACCTGATGGCTGCTATGCTGGAGATGAAGATGTGGCCTGTGATTTCTGCACTGGGAGAAAACTTAAAGCCCTCAAGTCCTGTCTGACGTGTTCGGCCTCTTACTGTGACCAACACCTCCAGCCTCACTACACTGGGCTGCATGGAAGAAACACAAGCTGGTCAAAGCCACTGCCAAGCTCCAGGAGAACCTTTGTTCTCTCCATGACGAGGCGATGAAGATTTTCTGCCGCACCGATCGGCAGGTTATCTGTTATCTCTGCTCCATGGATGAACACAGAGGTCACGACACCGTCTCAGCCACAGCAGAAAGGGCTGAGAGGCAGACGGAGGTCGGAGAGAGACGGAAAGAAATCCAGCAGAGAATCCAGGACACAGAGAAGGTCCTGAAGGAGCTCCAACAGGAGGTGAGGACATCAGCCGCTCTGCTAATGAAGCGGTGGGGAAGACCGAGAAGATCTTCACCGAGCTGATCAACGTCATCCAGAAAAGAAGCCGGATGCTGAGCGGCAGATCAGATCCCAGCAGGAAACTGAAGTGAATCGAGTCCAAGAGCTTCAGCAGAAGCTGCAGCAGGAAGTGGTTGAACTGAGGAGGAGAGATGCTGAGCTGGAGCAGCTGACACACACAGAGGATCACCTCCTCTTTCTAAACACCTACCCCTCACTCCCACGTCTCAGCCGCTCTACACAGTTACCCAGCACGCACGGTCGTCCACTGCGCTACTTTGAGGACCTGATGGAGGCCGTGTCAAAGGTCAGAGATCAACTGCAGGGCGTTCTGAGCGAGGAATGGACCAAGATCTCACAGACTGTGACTGAAGTGGATGTTCTACTGACACAAGGGGAGCCCAAGACCAGAGCTGAGTTCTTACAGTATTCACAACAAATCACACTGGATCCAAACACAGTAAACAAACGTCTGTTTTTATCTGAGGGGAACAAAAAAGTAACATTAATGAGAGAAGAACAGACATATTGTGATCATCCAGACAGATTTGTTCATTGTCCTCAGGTCCTGAGTAAAGAGGCTCTGACTGGACGTTGTTACTGGGAGGTGAAGTGGAGTGGGTTTGGAGTCGTTGTAGCAGTTACATATAAGAACATTAGAAGAACAGAGAACACATTAGAATCTGATTTTGGATTCAATAAAAACTCTTGGACATTGGTCTGTTACAGCAGCAGTTATTATTTTTTCAGACATAATAAAATCA
>OMNV01007610.1:0-47084 GCA_900303265.1 Brotula barbata
CCAGCCGTCCGCGTGTGTGTGTGTGTGTGTGTGTGTCAGAGGTGTGGATGCTCTGACACCTTAAACGATGAGGCCGCCAACAAAGGGTCCATCTTCATTTAGTTTACATTCAGGTGAAATGTTCCCAAAACACAATGCATTGTGGGTGAATCTGTATGAAATGACACCCAACACATCAAGAATGAAGTAGAACTTTTGGAATTTGTGAATTATTTTAATCCTTTTTTTTTTAATATCGTATGCTTTCTTATTAAAGAGTGAATAATGTGGAAAATAATCCATAATCCCTGGACTTTTTTTTCGCAGCGTTTAAGGGGTTAAACTCCCAGCAGGGCTACCTTATGGAGAAAATCTCCTTCGAGCTCCAACATGCTGCACCGCCGTGATGGTGGAGTGTAAAAAATGGGCCTTTTCATTTCCACTGCATTTGTGCTCATCCCTCCCCCGTCTCCTCCTTCTCTCCTCCAGGTATTAGTATGGCACACACGGACGGAGCGGCCTGTGCTGGTAAATGAGGGCAAGAAAGGATTTACAGACTTAAACGTGGAGATATGACATACTTCGTCAGACACAGGTAACGGCAGCCATTTGGAAAGTCAAACCGCCTCACATCCACAGCGATTATCTTGAGGGATGGGGCAGCAAAGAGCATCTTCACTCTGTGGATGTGACAGGATGAGAGTCTGCTGCAGGTTTCATCCGTCTGCTCAGTCTGTGTCGACTGAGTTATTGTTTATGGTCTCCGCTGTTGTGTCATTCGTACAAAGGCGCCACAAAAACGGACGAGACATTTTTTTAACAGAAGCAAACAGGCTGTGACGACGTGATCAAATGTGTCCACACACACGCGAGAAAATGTCAAACACAGACGGAGTGCCGGTGTTTCTTTTTACTCTCACAGCGTGGTGTCCAATTTAAAAAAATAAATAAAAAATAAGAAATACAATGGCAAAGCAAAACACGAACCTTTCATGTGGAAAGATTCTGTTTGGGATTAAGATTATCCAGAGAAAAATAAAGTCAAATAAAGGAGCGAAAAATAGGTTTGTGCTGGAAATTAAAGCCCAAACTCCACAGATTTACAGAATTCTTTATTCATTTTTTTTGCTGATTCCACTTCCACATCAAACATTTGTTTACGTGCTATCATGATATTCTCATCTAATTCTAATCTCCTCAGTAATTCAAGTTGGTTTTTTTTCCCCCTTTTTCAGACTTTCCATAAAACTCTACCTGGATTCAAACCAACCTCAGAGCTCCATAAAGCAAAGGTCAGAGGCACACGAACGTTCGATTCAAAGACGCTGAGGCCACACAAATCCACGTGCCAGCGCCGAAGCACAACGGGGAGCCGGCTCCAGGTGGATTCTTCCATCTCTGGAGCTGGACCAGGCGTGACCCCGGGGAGCGGCCCGTCCGCCGAGGCCTCGTCGGAGAGCGGAGACAAAGGAGGAGATGGCGCGGCCGGCAATCAGGCGTCCGCCGCCCCGTTCACGTTAAATGGGGCTCTTTTGTTGGGGAAACGGGCGCGGAGCTGCACGGTGGAATAAAATGAGTCCTTGTCTTCGGCGTTTCAGCTCGGACTGAGGGGATCTGAGCCCTCCCCACGTTCACTGTCCAACACTGAACTATTGAGATTACGTCAACAAACCCAGGACTAATCCCCGAGACGCACACACACACACACACACACACACACACACACACACACACACACACGCATGCTATCACACGTGCTCCGCTGTGTGCAGAGAGACACGCGTGTACACACACAAACAGGGAACGATGCTTTATCATCATGTCATGTTGTAACAGTCCGGCCTCGCCGCAAACCCGCCGCAGGATTACGAATCGATCCCAGATAGAAGGCCGAACACGGCTGAACTGACACAATTTCACGGTAAAAGCAACGTTTATGACCGTTTACGGGACGCGAAACCACCGCTGAAACGGAGTAACACACTGATTATTGTTGGACTCGTGACTCATGATTCCATAACCCGCTGATGAGCACTTAACAAGGCTTCCAAATGTCACGTCTCAGTGTCGTGTCTTACAAAGGGAACTTTTCAACGGAAACGCCGTGCAGATGGCTGTGCTTCGTTTCAAATGTCTTCGCACGGTTTCAGCCTCTCCACTCATCTGATCCCGTTTAGTTTGTTGTTCCGTCGCACTCTCATCTCGTCCGCAGAATATTCACACCAGCAATGCCGAGAACAACGACGCCATGTAAATAAGGAGACATGTCTAAATATAAATTATTATTATTGCTACCTGCTAATAGAACTCCCTGTCACTGCAGGGTCTGTATGTACATGCTGTATGTATTAAAACGCTCTCAGACCACTGGGTGTCTTTGACTTTCATACCGTCACACCTGACGTGGAAGGGATGGGAATTTATGACATCATACCGGAGGATTGGGGCCAAGAAAAATGTCAGAATTATGACTTTACTCTCAGAGAAGCCAGGACACCAAAAAAGAAAAAAAAGTTAAAATTCTCACTGTTTTTTCTCAGAATTCTGACTGAGGATTCCATCAAAGATCCTCAGAAAAAAAAAAAATCAGAATTCTGACAAGAAAATTCAGAATTGTAAGAAAAAACTTTGAAGTTCTTCCTCAGAATTTGGATTTTTTTTTTGTGTTCTGACTGACTCAGAATTCCATCAAAACTCCTCAGAATTGTAAGAAAAATGTCAGAAGTTTGAGGGGGGAAAAAATCTTTCAATTCTGGCTTTTTAAAAATTCTAACTGACACAAGAAAACTCAGAATTGTATAAAAAAAAGTTTGAATTTTTGTGGACTTTTTTTTTTGTTCTGACTGACTCAGAATTCTGACAAAAGCCCCAGAATGCCACACTACATTCTGTACTGATCCCTGAATCATCATTGAGTGATGAGTGGCCCCGGTCACTGAATGTCTGCTGCCATGCCCAGGTCCGGCGTGTCTTCAAAGTGGACCTTGTAGTCTCCTTCTTGCTCCTCGAACACAATAATCTACAGAGGACACGGGAGAAGAGGAGAAAATCACAACCGCCGTGGTTCTGTCTAATAATGAGCTTAACAATGGTTTGATCCAACCTGGTACCTGGTTGATTCCGCTGTTGAGAAAGGAACCGGGGAGGTAGAGAGCTTGCTGGGGACCGATGGACCAATAGCGGCCCAGATTTATCCCATTGATGAACACGACGCCTTTTTCCCAACCCTGCAGAAGCCACGAACTACACGTAAACACACAGACATGTAAAAATGACATCCTGTCAAAACGTCGGTCTTACCGGCAGCTTGACGAAGGTGTCGCTGGGATAGCCGTAGGCGAACAGCCTCCCTATGAAAAACCCTGGGAAGCTGGGACTTTGCTGCAGGGTTTTCCACGGCGCCTGATAGAGGCTGAAATCATAATAAGAGCTTTATGTCATACGCGCCGTAAAAGAGAGGCGGCGGTAATATGCTGCATTATTCAATAAAGCACACAAACCTATCAATAAAGCTGGGTTTCATATCCAGGCTGTATATTGTAAAGTCCCGTAGAGGGATATTATCTAATAGAATATCTCCCACGATGCCTGAAAGAATGAGAATCACAGCTGACTCGCACACATACACACATTACTCCACGCTGGATGCTTGAGAGATTTAATGCAGGCGTAGCAAACACCGCTCAGCATCAATCACCTTTATGCTGTTTGTCAAGGTCTCTTCCTTGGTGGACGCGTCCGCAGTTCTCCACCAGTAAGCTCAACGTGCGCCGTCCCTGTTGGGATAAATCACCTTTATGTCTGTGGATCGTTTTAACATCCGGTCTTCAGGATCAGAGTCCATGAGCGTCTTCATCATGTCGTCCGAGCTGATGTCATACCTTACTGTCAGACACCGCCAGCTCCAGGCTGCGCCGCTTCAAAGGGCCGATGTAGCTTCTGTCCACAAAGACCTGGAGAAAAGACAGAAAAAAAGCAGTCTCAGTGGACAGGAAACGTGATAGATACCTCCAAACAGCTCCTGTCACCTTTCGGAGGAGCCCACCCTGCAGTTTGCAGGTCTTCTCCCCTCTCGCAGGTGTAAATGGTTTAGTCCGACCTGCACCTCTAAACATGATGAATGATGTCGATTGGTGAATTGTGTACTGCAGTCGTTAAAGGTCGGCTCGATGAGGAGATCCTCCATCGATCATTGTCTTCAAAGTGCTTCCTAACATGTGGGAGTAAATGAAACGGTCCCACGGAGCAAACAAAAAGCTGAAATGTTGCACGTTAAAGTACGGCTGCGTGACGTCCTCCCTGATATTTGGTCTCTTCACTGCAGTAAAGACATAAATCTGAAAAATTCATCTGAGCCGAGCGAGGAGGCCTCTACAGTCCATGTTCCAGATAAAGGGGGACTTCCAGGTTTTACTTTACGTTCATACAGATAATTCAACCCCCTCCTCATGTGTGGTGGACTAGGACCAGAGACCAGGATGAGGTCTTTCCCTGGCGTGCGGCGTTGACTCACCAAGGCTCGGTCTCGGACGTTATCCTGAGACTTCAGCAGGCCCCCGCTGGTGATGGTGGTCTCGTACAGAGTGTATCCGTAGGACTGGCCGTTCCCGTTGTTCACAGGGAGATTCTCCATGTTTACCGGCGTCGGCGACTTAAAGGGCTGCAGAGAAATTAAAAGTAGTCACACAAACCTCGTTGATTAAGACACAAAAAATAAGTGCGAGTGACACTTTTACACCTTACGTCTAGAAACGTACTCCCTCAGTGAAGCTCAGGGCGTCCCACAAGGACAGGTGCTGGTAGGTGATAGTGGTCTCGTACGCCTCCCTGTAGTGAAGGGCCGGCATGTCGGGGAAAGCCTCACCTCCTACAGGGAAGGGTCAAAACCAGGATGAAGAGCGGAGAGCAGTCACGGCCCGCACTCTGTTCCCACAGCGGCCTTCGCTTACCTCCGTACCGAGACAGGAGATCCCTCAGGAGATGGTACTTTGGTGTGTACTCTCCAGCCTCAGACAGGGGAGCGTCATAATCTGCAGGCAGGAGAGGAAGATAAACTGCTACACACTGACACCTACTGGGGGCAGAGCGGAATCATCTGTGTGACAGAGTTTGGATATTTGCATCAGAGACACCTGAGAGGGACCGACCGTAGCTGGGGACCAGGGCTTTGTAGGAGGGGTCAGAGAGCGCGCCGCTCATGAAGCCGAAGCTGGAGCCTCCGTGGAACATGTACAGGTTGACCGACATGCCTCGCCGCAGAATTTCCCTCACGGTGGAAACCATATCTGTCAAGGATTCACACACCCTTACTGTGGAGAGGATCCATGTATGACAGGACAGGATGGGCCAAATCAGGCCTTTTATAAGGGCTAAATGAGGCTGAGTGACAGGTGGATCTAAATGTAGATTTGCCCTCATTTTAATCTTTTCATGAAAAATTTTTTGACAGGCATCCTACATACACACACATCTTTTAACCTGAGGGCGGCAAGAAGGTGGTGAAGATCTGTTTGATGTCAAACGTCTCATCCTAATCATCAAAGTTCATGTAGCTTAGCCCTGTAGCATCATGACAATAACAATAATAATCTTCAGATCTCCTCGGATCAAACTCTAAGCCTACAGGATGATAAGGCGTGTCGTCCTTACCCTCCGGGGGGAGCACGTGGTGGAGGTCACCCCACACATCGAACCAGCCGGTCCAGTAATCCATGACCATGTTGGGGCTGTTGGGCTGACCCACAATGTAGAAAACACACACACACCGTAAGCTCACACCGTCAATGATCGGGGATGTTTGTTCAGTTTGGAGGATTGTCGCTTGTACCTGGATCGCGTTCAGATCTTGGATGTCCCTCTGGTTTAGCTTCTGCAGCTTTACTGTCCGGATGGCTGCAGCACAGCAGATGATGAGGTCAGTCTGAGTCCACGTGTGTGTGTATGTGTGTGTGTGTGTACTGTGTATGTATTCAGATTGTGCTGTACCTCCATCCACACCACCGGACTTTAACGTGTTGTGGATGTCTGATGTCAGTAAGAGCTCGCTGATCCCCCTGGATTGTAGCGCCTTTTGAAACAACACAGCATGAATGTTACAATCATCACTGATCGATGTGATCGTGTGCATGAGGGGGGGAGGGGGTTTTTGATATTAACAGGTCTATTACGTCACCTCCTTGATGAAGAGCATGTAACTCTCATCCTTTGCGAAGGATCCGTACTCGTTTTCCACCTGCACTGCAATAATTGGTCCTCCTTTCTTGAACTGCAAAAACACAAAACGAGGCATGAGAAGGACGTCCGGTGGCACCAAGGGGATCTGCAACACCAGAGGCAAACCTGCAGAGGAACCAGTTTTGGTATCAGTTTGTCAAAGAAAGTGTTGACAGCCTGAGCGAAGCCGGGGTACGTGGTCCTCAGCCTCATGTCGGCGTCACGGAGGAGCCAGCTGCAGGGAGACAGAAGACGAGATGCTCAGCGCGATGGAGGAACACGAGAGAGAGAGAGAGAGAGAGAGAGAGACAGACCTCCACGAAGGCCGCAAAGCTCCACCCCTCCACCAGTCAGATACCGAGACTGCACTTTGTGGACCAAAGGGCTTTTTGTGCTCTAAAAACCTAATTACATTTATTAAATCAGCGGGTAAGAGCTCATGTGAGGCACAGATACACGAGCTCTGTGTTTATCTGCACAACCTACTCCACCGACAAAACCACAACTACTCAGGAACACCACAGCATCCTACAGAGGTACACACAGCAGTACCAGCTCCAGTTCAGCTGTTTAGTTATGATGAGAGGTCGTTGGAAAATATCTTATCTGATCCTTCAAACTATTCATCATCACACTGAATGTGGTTTTAAAATTCAGACGGCGATTTAATTTACGTTACATACGAAGGAGAGAGAGACATTCTGCTGAATTTACCATCAATTTTCAGAGCAAGTAGAATAATCACTTTCATTCAATCCAGACAAAATATGGAAAAGTTGAACGTTTTGATAAGATTATCGTTGTTTTATAATCAGATTGGTGGAGTTTGTTTTTCGGTGACTTTGGAAGCAGCATCACTGCGACGGCTGTACCCTCTTCTTATGTTCTACCTTGGCAGTCCTCCAAGGTCCAGCTCAGAGGAAACATACGGCCCGGGACGGAGGATCACCCACAGGCCCAATTCAGCAGCAAGATTGATGTAAGCCCTGAAACAGGCATAGAACAAAGACAATAAACACTCTCCATCTTTAAGAGACTCCCAACGCCTGGAGCCTCCGCGCCACATCCTCGCATCCCTCCTCACTCGTCACGATCGTGTCGTTAATTGCTTGATCGGCAGCTGTTGTTGTGGAAATGCCGCTGTTGTCAGGTGGTGTCTGTGCCTGTCCCCCGAGCACTGTGGCTTAGGTGATGAGAAGAGCACAAAAGAGGGAATTCCCAGCATGCCTCTGAGCAGGTCAGGTTGCAGTGCGAGGGTGTTTTCTTGGTAACAATCACAGAAATGCACAAAGCGTGCGTCAGTCACAACTCTCACTGATCCTTACACTAAATCCAGCTGTGTGTGGAAGTTGAAGAGGCCTCTCTCTGGCTGGTGCATACTCCACGGCACGTACCTGCAAAAACACAGGAAGTGTGTGCGTTGTTAGAACCTCAACTGCGATCAAGCGTGTGACACAGGCACCACACATCAGTACGTGCAGTCCTACGTGGTGAGCGTGTTGATGCCACAGGCCTTCATTTTCAGCAGCCGGTCTCTCCAGTAGGCCCTGGGGACGCGGAAATAGTGGATGGATCCCCCCAGGATGCGGAAAGGTTCTCCCTCCAGGGTGAGCTGGGAGGAGTTTGTCTTCAGGCCCACTTTCCTGCTCATCCTGCGTCCCCCGGCGGCCGGCGCGCTGGAGGAGTCGGAGGTTATTGGTGTCACACTGGTATAATACAGCACATAGAGGGTTGTGTCTGAATGGATCACATGACCTCTTACTTAGCTTGACAGGAATGTTTACCCAAAGGAGCAGGACTCTGAATTTGTACAAAATCTGATAATTCAACAGATGAGTCTTATGTGATGTATTTGTTCCTATATTTCAAACCACACACTTCAAATGGATCATCCCTGTTAAATATTCTCTATTCTGTCATGTATCTGTATCCAATATTAACTATATCGTGTCTGTGATACACGGTAGTCATCTTACATTGAAATCAATGCACGTTACAGTCACACTCGTCACACGGTGTATAAATGTAAAGTACCTGAGTATCTGTGAGTATCTGTGACAGGTTTGGAGCAGCCCGTTAGCCAGAACCTACCTGAGATATCTGTACAGGATGAACACGACGATGCTGAGGCAGATGAGAGCATACTTCCTTTTGTGTGCGTTTCTTATCCTCAGGACAACCATGGATGGACTGTGTGTGTCTGTGTGTGAGTGTGTGCGAGTGTGCCTTCCACTCAGGAGCACACATGAACACATGATGCCGTCAGGAACATGCACCGCCTTGTGGGAGTGCCCCTGGGCAGGCAAATTTATGCAAATCTTACCCCTCATTACATTTCAGCTTCAGCTCACCTACTTTGAAAAATTTGAACCATGTTTTATGTTGGAAAATTTACTATTGACTTTTTGCTTGCTAAGGTCTATGAGTGTTCATGAGTTGTGTTTAATTTTATGGTTGTATATTATTGGTCATGTTGTGCAAGACAAATTTCCCTTTGTGACGGCACAGGTTCATTTGAAATGGTATATTTTTATCACAACAAAATAATAATAATGACATGGAATTTCAGAATATTTTTTCGCTCCATTAAATGTCTTAACTGAATTATCTTAGTGTGACATTAAAGTGCCTTCAGCAGCCTTCACCATTCAAGCTTTGCATCCTCTTGAGTATTATGTTAAAATCTGAGTTTTTTTCTCCATAGATCCTCTCAAGCTCCATCGGGTTTGTTTGGGGACCGCTGGTGAAGAGCTATTTTCAGATCTCTCCAGGGACGTTTGATCAGGTTCAAGTCCTGACCACCAAGTGACACGCAATGACTTATCATCAAGCCAATCCTGTGTTGTCTTGGCTGTGTGCTCAGGGCCGTGGTTCAGCAGGAAGGTGAACATTTACCCCAGTTTGAGTCCTGACTTGTCTATCAGTTCCTCAAACGTGACCACAGAACAAGCCTGCCACACCGTATTTCACCATACGGATGTTATTGTCTGGGCATGAGCAATGCCTGGTTCCATCCAGACGTGACGCTTGGCTTTCATCAGGCTATAGAATCTTATTTCTCTTGTTCTGTGGTTCCTCTTGATAACTCCATGTTGTTTGTCATGTCATGTCTTCCCCAAATCAGTGCGTTGACCCAATCCTGTCGCGGAGATCTATCAAAATTGTCATTGTCTAATATTGTCATTATGGGGTATTTATTACAGGGTATGATACAATCATAAAGACAAAACAGCCAATAAACAAGGAGAAGAAGAAAAAATGAAGTCACCTAACCAGATAGGAGACGACGTCAGATGATTGATGTCACGTTCAACTGACATCACAGATATACGCCTAATGCACCTTTATGCTGATTTGGCAACGGCGGGTATACAAAAAGTGGCAGTAGTAGTAGTTGTAGTAGTAGTTGTAGTAGCAGTGTCTGTCTTTTGGGCCAAGCACTTGTGTAGTGTAGTGTTACAGGAAGAAGAACGTACTGGGAAGCATCAAATTATTAGTCGACGTAAGGGATTCTAGTACACTAGTATTCAGGTTTTCTGATATTTGTTTCTTTGCTGGTGTGTGTTTTCCAGCCCATGGGATTTGGTACTGATGATGTTGGCTGTGTATTTGTCATACAACAACAACAATAGTAACAATCATAATAATGTTTATTTTTTGTCATTATTATTACTATTATTTTCACGTGAGAACGGTTTTTCCTTCCTCGCCGGGCCTTGCAGAAATAAACTACATTTCCCATAGTGCTTTGCGGCCGGAGCTTGCGCAATGTGTTTTCCATGGGCCTGACTGTTAGTACCGTCTGTTTACTGTTGTTGTCGCGTCAAGGCAGGGAAAGAAAGAGCCAACGAAGTTATTAACATCCCGAATCTGTCGCATGAGGTAAGGAGGACATGTCGACTAAATGTCCGCCCTGTCTTTGACTTTGACTCCTTTGTTCGGGTGTTGTCTTCGCCGAAAACACAGCAGCAAAGTTAGTTGTAGATCTTTAGCTAGCAACACAGGCGGCACAGACGAGCTAACAGCGCCGCAAACTAACCAGGGAAAGTCTCCGATGATGAAGCCGAAACGTCATGCTGAGTGTGTGAAATAAACCGATTAAAGTGCCGGACGTGCCGGCCGGACCGCTGGCTATCAGCTAACTAAGCTATCGGAGTTAGCTAACCTAATGAGTCAGCTAACGTTACAGACACGGAGTCACAGGCTGAAGTAATGTTACACTTTTATCTCTTTACAAAGCCTCTACTGTCCGACTATCACTTACTCTGAGTCTGAAAGAAATACCTCTGTTACTGTCCAATACCATATTAGCACACGATAAACACATTAGGTAATTAAACACACGCTTCGGCTCGCTTTTGTTCCATGTAAAATCCGAGACCCATTAGGCCACCTTTTGTCCACTATTTGCATATGTTTGAGTCAGTTTGGCCTTGTTTTCCCCTCATGATTACATGAGACACATATCAGACATATTTGAATGTCAAAGCAGTGAAAGTCCTGTGCTAAGACGCATCTGATGCCTCTGTTTGATATGGTGCCTAAGAGAGGACAAAGACTTAAGTCAGGACACAGCACAGACTCATGCATGAGGTTTTTTTCCTGAGGTTTTGGAGGTGAGGAAGGAACACAGCAAAGTAATGGCAGAAGTGAATCAGCACAAAATGGCCACCAAATATCCCAAATATGGAAAAAGAAGCTGTTTGACTTTGATGTGTGCCAAGGCCAGACACATTTTGTACCGCAATTATACTCGGTGATGTGAATGTGAAGGTATGTCCTTGTAAATGCGTACCTGAAGAACTGGTACAATTAAACATGGCAAAGAAGCCGATGTGAATATGTGCTGTACATATACTGCCAAGAGACTGCCGAGTACTCTTATCTGGAGTCAGTCATTCAGATCTGCACTTGGTAGGTAATTATAAATAGCTGTAAAGAGTCCCCCTGCCCCCCATCACCAGCCCGTGTCCTCATGTTATTTCTTCGATGTCCTTCTGTTGTGGTAGGTTACTGAGTGAGCCCCTTCCTGCCATGAGAGCTGACCACCAGGTCACCAGAGCCCCCTCCTTCTGCAGTTGATGGATCTACAGCTGGTCCAGAGATGACAGACAGCGTCAGGGCCTTCCTCCGCAATGTTGCGACGGTACGTAGACGCGCACTGCACTCACCTGCAACTATAACAACAGACATACAGGGAACCCAGGAGTCTTCCTGAGTGGTCTCCAGACTGGAAAAGGGCCGTTGAAATGCAGTCCGTTTACCACGTACTAATACCGGTGATGTTAGACTGTATTACTGTATTACTGTAACAGCACAGAGGTGTTTGTGGAGTTAATGTTTTGTTGTACTTATTAGGCTTTTCCTGTTCTCCTTCTGAGCTTTATCCATGTGTGCCCACCAGCCTGTACTCCCAAAGGACTTCAAAGATCGTCTCTGTCTTTGGAATGCGACCAAATATCTCTTTTTGTTCTGTTCGATTCCCATCTGCAGTCGCCTCTTTTCTACTCCGCCGATGGTGGAATATTAAGCCGTGTAAAATGGGCCTCAATCAATAATTGGTCAATATTTAGCTTTTAGTAAACTACTTAAGCTAAGCACGTATCCAGCGTTGATACAACAAAGAGAGTTCCATTAACACGGCTAATGAGAGTATTTGAGTATTACTGAAGTAATCCTTTAATAAGGCAGCACATGGAATGTTGTTATGTAATTGAGTTTCTCAACAGCCGCAGGTTTGTCACCGTTGTCAAACATGTAACGGATTTAGAGCCATCAATGGGATTAAATCCAGAATATCTGCCATCATGAGAGAATGTACTTGGACAGCTCTTACAGCATAGATGATAGAAATGTGGTTTTTCCTTTGTGTTTGTTTATTAAGGACACAGAGCAAATTACTAGTTATTATTTTTCTTATTGTCATCAGGTCTGTAGTACACAAGTTAAATAGTATTTTGCTGTGGTCTTTCAAGTCCCCTGTTCACCCGTAGACGAGGCTTGTTGGAGGCTTGCTCTTCACTGAGTGCTGCTCCAATTGGTCATGCTGATCAAACCAAAACGTTACTCGGTTCCCTGTGAAAGTTTGTCTATCCACAGCCTTCATGACGCCCGTTCAGTCTGACCCCACGGGGGAGATTATGAGTTGTTTTCAAGGCATCAGAGTCCATCTACCAGGATGGAAACGGACCAGTGAGGGAGTGTTTCTCTCTTTCTCTGCTCTCAGGGGATCAAGGACTCCATATTGGGGATTGGGACAATCTCCAAGCTGGATGCCCGTATCCAGCAGAAAAGGAAAGAGCAGCGGAGGAGACGAGACAGTGGGGCCCTGGCACAGAGACGGGCACAGAGTGAGGAGCGCAAACCCGACAAGTAGGCAATCAGAAAAGCTGATTATACTGATTACTTTCATTCAGTAAGCTCTCTGTTGATTCCTTGATTAACAGGATGGTTTGGTCTCTGAGGAATTCTACACTCAGTCAAACAAAGGCTTATCTTTTTTTTTTTTTTTTTTTTTAGTCTCTGCACGCATGGTATGAGTACGTTGTCTGAAAATGATGAGGGTCTACGGAGCAGAAGTAAACGGCACCTGACGCTCTGTTCAAGTGTCAATTAAACTTCAACCCTGACGAGCAAAAGGTTTCTCAAAGCTGCCGGCAAAACTGATAAGCTAACGTAATGGATGGCTTCAATTTTGAAGGCGACACACAGAGAGAGTACGTGTAGCTCATGTACGTAGTCATCATCAGTCATGGGTGTAACGATTAAGATGAATGCTTTCATTTCATTCAGGTGCCTTGGTATTGCGTCTGCTCTCTGACTCACCTGTTGTTGGTTACACCTGTGCTCGCCATACTATGAAGAAGTCAAAATTTGGGGGGGGTTTTTGCACTGGTGCACAGCTTAACAAGTTCAAAACGTCTTCAAAGGGTGAAGGGACACGTTAAGTCCTCGGTGATCAGCCAGGAACAAAATTGTCCACCATATTGTACCCATATTCTGTTTTACATTTTCTCTTTCAGTGATCCCAAAGTAGGCAGCAGGATTTTTCAGTGCTGCGCCTGGAACGGAGGAGTGTTTTGGGTAAGATGTGCAACGTGCTGTGCTGACAGGAAATCAAACACGGCTCCAGGCTGCTGACAGCTTGTATGTGTATGTCTCGTCACTGTACAATCTGAGATAAATCAGTTGTGTAAATGTAACCAATAACCCCATGCTAAGTAAACGAAAGCTCAGGTAAAAAAAACGAAGGGCCTTCCTCCGCAATCTGGCCTCCAGATAACCAGGATGTAAGGTGTACCTGTAGGTCCTGTGATCAGATATGTGCAGCTCGACGTCTATACTATTAGACACTGAGACTTAGTTACTGGAGGAGTAAGAAGGCCGAACTGTCTGCTCCCGAGATGTGCCGCCATGATTAATTACCTCTGCTCCAAATAGACTGACACGGGGTGTCTTCAGGTCCCACGTGTGGATTGTGGTGAATCAAGTGTCCGTTCCGTCAGCTCACTCACATTTGTTACGACATACATATTTTACAGTATCGCAGTGGCTGTAGCCTCACACATGGCCGCTTGAATTCCAGCTCTTCCAGTATGACTTGTTGAAACATAACTTTCTTTTTTTCCCTCCAGCTCAGTCTGTTTCTCTTCTACCGGGTCTTTATTCCACTGCTGCAGACTCTCACAGCAAGAATCATCGGTATGTACGCCTGTTAGCAATCCTGATACCGCTTCTCTGGCCTGTGGAGAGACCACTCTAAAAGCCGTGTTTCTCCAGGTGACCCCTCCCTCCACGGCAGCGTGTGGTCCTGGTTAGAGTTCATCCTGACCTCGGTCTTCAGCGCTTTATGGGTTCTCCCTCTGTTCGTCCTCAGCAAGATAGTGAATGCCATCTGGTTCCAGGTTAGACCTTTCATACGCTCCTCTCAAACACAGCTAACTAGATGACAGAACAGGATGCATCCGATTGTCCAGCCACAAAATCCTGTCGTGGTTTCTGACACTATTGGAATGTGAATCATTACAGTTGTCAAAATGCTAAAGACAACCATGTCAGAGGTTTAGTGATGTCCACTAGTCTTATGCAGAATTTAGGACTGGACCTTTGACGACACACTACCAAAAGAAAAGGTAGAATGGACGCATTCTACTCATGGGACATGTAAAGACAATGCATTTGTCTTCTTTGCAGGATATAGCTGACTTGGCATTTGAAGTGTCTGGCTGTAAAGCACAGCCGTTCCCAAGTGTCAGTAAGATCATAGCAGACATGCTCTTCAACCTGCTCCTCCAGGCACTCTTCCTCATTCAGGTAAACACTGATACCTACTCACTGACCCTGTCTTTTCTGGATATTTACCATGGTTTTTGATTTTCTTCCCCAAGCAAAAATGTTGTAGCTGTTGTCATGTCCGTATTAACTACATGTTCATATCAGAACATGATATGGTACCCACATTATCCCTGAGCATCACCAGCTGTGGTTAAAATACTAAAGCATCTTTATCACACTCATAATTCTGCTTACCAGGTTATTTTGCCATATTTATGTGGCAAAGACAAATAAAGTGCGATGGAACAGATCCGGAGATTTACAAATGGTTTAAAGATCGAGCAGAGAAGATCATTCAGACTGCTACCAAACAGCTTCATCACCAGCATGTTGACAAGCAAGAGAGACACACTGATGCCAGTATAAAGCAGCCCGATACCGAGAGTCACTGTAGTTTCACCGCTACTTCATTTGTATCCTCTTGTCCATCAGTAGGACAAAAGGCCGATTCTTGGATCAAGCCAGTTGTTTTCTCCGTAATGTTGGCGAGTGATGGTGTGTTTTGTGAAGTTTGTGGTTTGTGCTGTGCTGCTGCAGGGTATGATTGTCAGCCTCTTCCCCATTGATGCGATCGGACAGATGGTCAGCCTCCTCCACATGTCTCTGCTCTACTCCCTGTACTGTTTTGAGTATCGCTGGTTTAACCACGGTGAGATATTCCCTTAGTTCCTTCTACACACACAAAGTTCCAAACAGTTGGGACGCAAATAAAATGATTGATGTGATTTTGAAGGCATCGAGATGCACCAGCGGCTGTCCAATATTGAGAGGAACTGGCCCTACTATTTTGGCTTTGGTTTGCCCATGGCTCTGTTGACGTCCCTCCCCTCCTCGTACATCATCAGGTAAGATGGCTCATTCCACCGATGACTTCAAAACATCCGATCAACGATCAAAGAAGGGCTACGTCGACTCGTTTTCATAGCTGTCTGAACTGTGTTAAATGTTTTGAATTTCCCCTTCAAACAGCTCTTAATGCATCGGAGGTCACGTCATGCCTCATTTCACAACACCAACAACTGTGAAAGATAGTTACATCCCTGTGAACAATTTAAAAAACGATTAAACTCTGACCAACTGTTTACAGGTTACCACGAGACACACAGTGATACAGTAGGGGAACCCGAACCTACCAAACCTTAAACATTTATGTTTCTCCTTTACTTAGTGGATGCTTGTTCTCCATCCTCTTCCCTCTCTTCATCATCAGTGCAAATGAGGCCAAGACACCAACGAAGTTGTAGTGAGTGCATTTTAAAGACAGATATTTACTTTTAAATGGTGGTTCTGTTTCAATTCGTGAGTCACCGATCATGTTTTGGTTTTCTGCTCCCTCAGCCACTTCCAGTTGCGTCTTTTTTCCTTGGTTGTACTGATCAGCAACAAACTTTTCCACAAGACGGTCCACCTGCAGTCCTCCCTGACGTCATCTGCCTCCTCTGAGAAGCTGCCATCTCCCCACACCTCCCCCATTCGCCAGAGACTCCTGTCCCCCCAGTGACGCGTGGACTTAAAGACGAAACGGTAGCGCAGCAGTTGGCGTCTTGGCTCGATGTGAAAAACATTGTTTGTTTGTTTTTTGAAGACGGATGACAGGTGGTTTAGGATAAGGGGTTTACATGTTTTAATTAATCCACGGCCCACTTGGTTATTCATTTGTGGAGCCCTTTTCTATCGTGAGAGAAAATTAACTGCCCTGTGCCTCACACTGAAAACACGTTATGTACTCTGATCTTCTCTTGTTTTGTTTCATGAGTTCTTTTTTTTTACGTATAATGTGCCATTTGACTGACTCTTCTTTCATAAGTACAGCACAAGAAATCAGTTTTAATTTTATTTATATTTCACAATGTTTGTGACAAAAAGAAGGATTTTTTTTTAAAAAAACATGGAAGGGGCCTGTTTGCATTCTAAGGGAAAGCACGGTCATTTTCTTGTTTTACTTACATTTTTCAAGATGTTACAAGTCACGTGTGTTTCCTCATTTATTACATGCTTTCTTGCACATGTTTCTGAGAGAAACAATCTTTCTACCTAACCACATCTGAGAGGTTCAAGGAATAATGTTGTATAGTAAAAGGGAGGCTTTTTATCTGTACCATCTGGTTTCTATCTCCTAACATCTTCGTTTGTCATAGAATTTACAATTTAGTTGACGAGCTGCTATGAAAGTTTTGATGAACTTTATAATTAAGTCCAAATGTCCAAGTCACTCTTGTCACGTATTGACGAAAGGTTTGCCTGGTGTCTCAACCCCAATTATCTCACGCCACTGTCTTACACATTGTGTGTATGACGAGTCAGGACATGTTGATGGGTGAGATGACACTGCCAAACTGCTCCATCTCTCCTTTGTTAGTTTGAAGTTAAGCTCTGTAATGTAGGAAAGAGTCCAGCCTGGCTTACTCATCTAATAGGGAGATATCCTTGACAACTTTACTCTGGTTTGCCCTAAAGTAACTAGTCACTACAGACTCCGAGCCTTTCGGTTTTCATGCTGTATATAATATAACTCTGTCCTGAATGGTCGACAAGAATCCCACCGAGACGATGCAGTGCCCCATCACAAACTTTTCTTTCACTCGTTGCTCATGGCCATTGGAAGTTTTTCAAATGGTCTGTATTTCAATTTAATGTAAGAAGAACATTGTGTTTGTGCAGGCTAATATTTGTGAGTGAGGTTTTGTAAAGTAATACATTTAATTTCAATAAAACTGGTCAGTATTCAGCATTTTGATTGTGTCTGGGTTTTTCTTACCATTGTGAAAACTAAATGTGACATTTCAAGACCTCCATGATATTATGCAGAGCTTGGTGAATTATGTGTTCTTTATTTTAAATTACATGATCAAGACTTTTGGATAAAAACTTAGCATGAAAGGGGAAAAATAACACTAACACATGGAATGTAATTTTTAATTAAAATCTAAAATAAAACTCAAAAGTTAATATGTTTTTCATCACTGAAGAAATTCAGTGGGTCATTTTTTGAAATTCTGGGGAGGATTTCAACCAGCAGGGGGCGACAAAATGATATCCGCTTATTAAGGACACGTCACTACACCACAGAGGCAGCTCGAGAGACTGAAGGTCCGGAACTAAAATTGAATGACAGCCAAGTAACCAATCGGACAAGGATAGTGTGAACGTTTGCCCACGTTTAGCCAATGACCGCCTCCTTTGGGGGCGGGATCAGCGCGTGGCTAAGGTTGTGTGTGAAAAGTGTATGAGTAACAGGAGCGGAGCGGGTGAGTCTTACTTTGTTTTAAAACTCAAACCTAATTAAAGAGGATTCATTTTTATTTTATCCTCTAGCCACGGGAGAACAATTCCCTTTCCAAAATACCTCTGTGAAGAGGGGCGCGGAAGCAGTGTTCATTGTGCAGCAGGTTAGCTGAGCTAGCCTCTCACACTTTGAGCTGACGTTCACATTGAATGAAAGCAGCATCATTCCTAGCCAACCTGACACAGACCAACTATAAAACCTTCAAGTGTGAGCGCTTTACATTCGAGTTCAAGGCTGCTTTGTACGGCGCTATTTGTTGGTGAACAATTATCCCTGGTGCTGTTAATTTTTGTTGGTAATTCAAACGTTTGCTCACATGGTGCTACTATGGAAGTTAGCATTAATATTACAGCCCTGTTCTTCGCCGCTGGCTATATTGAGCTGTACGTGCAACATTTACGTCCGGGGTCCAAACATCTGGAGAAGGCAGGCATAAATCCCTGCAGAGATATCCGACAGTGGGTGCTTCCTGGTTCTCCACGCCACGTCTGTGCGTGGCCTTATCTGGTTGGGCTGCACATTGAAGTTGACTGAGTGGGATTCGGATATTGACCTTATCTAGCTGGTTAAAAGCGACCTTGAAATGACGTTTCCCCCCAAGTTTTCACAATTTCACAGCTGCACAAAAGAATTCATTTTAGTTTTTCCTTTGCTCAGGTTTCTTGTATGAACTTTTGAAGTTGCTGACTTCCTCCCCACTAGGTAGTACGGTTAGCTGTCAAAATGACCAAGCTGGGCTTCCTGCGTCTGTCCTATGAGAAACAGGACACACTGCTGAAGCTGCTCATCCTGTCTATGGCCGCTGTCCTCTGTAAGTGCTCCCTTTTCTTTCATTTCCATCATCATGTTCATGTCTCCTTAACATCATAAACTAAGTCAGTTCTTCAATCTGTGTGCGTTTGTTGAATCTCCGTTTTCGCCATTCCACCTCAGCATTCTCCACAAGACTTTTTTCCGTGTTGAGGTTTGAAAGTGTCATCCACGAGTTTGATCCGTGAGTATCTGCTACTGGTGTCATAAGGATTTCCAATCATTGTTTATCGATATCCAAAGTAACATTACTGAATCGCACCTCTCAGGTACTTCAACTACCGTACCACCCGCTTCCTGGCAGAAGAAGGTTTTTACAAGTTTCACAACTGGTTTGATGACAGGGCATGGTATCCTCTGGGGAGGATCATTGGTGGCACCATTTACCCAGGTAACAATTACACAAGAGTACTCCATTTGAACAAGCTTGTGGCAGCAAGAGGAGAGTACGTGGAGTCTCACTTTCTTACTGGCAATGACACAAAACTTACTTGAACACCTTTTTTCTTGTTTCCTTTCCAGGGTTGATGATCACATCTGCCCTCCTGTACCACGTCCTACATTTTTTCCACATCACCATCGACATCCGTAATGTCTGTGTCTTCCTGGCTCCCTTGTTCTCCTCATTCACTGCCATAGTCACATACCACTTCACCAAGGAGCTAAAGGTATGACGGACGATGCTGGCAGCCGTCCGCCATTTTCTTTCATAGTAGCCATGACTAATATTATTATTTAAGCTAATTCCTTTGTTCGTTGTTGTTTGAAGTAATGTGCATGATTCTTCGGGATGAATTCAGCCTGCATTAAACGGTGTTTTTCTGTGTAGGATGCAGGTGCCGGGCTCCTGGCTGCAGCTATGATTGCCGTTGTGCCCGGTTACATTTCTCGTTCTGTTGCCGGCTCGTACGATAATGAAGGTAGGTCGATGGACTTACACAGCTATGTTGTTGTACAGGAAATCTTTATCATTATTAATTTAGCACTCAGATGAAAATGAAACAAATGAATTTACATGAGGTGCAGGGAAACCAAGATTCACATCATGATATGTACATATATATAAATATATATGTATGATATGATGATGATAGAAGAAAAATGATTACAGGCAAATTTAAGAATAAAAGTGGAAAACAAAAGATATATATGTATATACAGGAGTTGATCTTTTTTTGGTTGTTCTGCCCCCCCCCTCAGGTATTGCCATCTTCTGCATGCTGCTGACGTACTTCATGTGGATAAAGGCTGTTAAAACAGGGTCAGTGTATTGGTCGGCCATGTGTGCACTGGCCTACTTCTACATGGTGAGCAGTTGATACAAATTTGAAAATGCACATATTTTACTTGGCTTTCTTTGGAGGTCACTGCCAGAGGAGTCCCAACAATTGGTGTGCGTCTGTGCATAGGTTTCCTCCTGGGGTGGCTACGTGTTCCTGATCAACCTTATCCCCCTTCATGTCCTGGTCCTGATGCTCACAGGAAGGTTCTCTCACCGCATCTATGTGGCTTACTGCACAGTCTACTGCCTGGGCACCATCCTCTCAATGCAGATCTCTTTTGTTGGATTCCAAGTAAGGAGGAATAAATGCTTAATCTTGGAGATTATTCAGCGCATGCATCCTGTTTACAGATAAAGCCCCATTTACATGAAGGGCCGAGACCTTCAGAGTCTGTTCACGCAATTCACCTTCTTGTCTCCCTTCTCTCGTAATCCAGCCAGTGCAGTCGTCGGAGCACATGGCTGCCTTTGGAATGTTTGGCCTGTGCCAGATTCATGCCTTTGTGGATTATCTGCGCAGCAAACTCAATGCCCAGCAGTTTGAGGTGCTGTTCAAGAGTGTCATCTCCTTGGTGGGATTCATTCTGCTCTCTGCGGGAGCTGTTCTCATGCTGACTGGTAAGAAGGGCAACAAGGTTACGTTTGTCGATATTTTGGCAGTCGTTGTTTAGAGGGGTCTCGTATAGAGCAGTGGACCCGGTTTAAGCCCTTCAGACGGCTGACCTAATGTCTGTTTATTTTCCTCAGGTAAGATCTCTCCTTGGACTGGTCGTTTCTACTCCCTGTTGGACCCCTCCTACGCCAAGAACAACATCCCCATTATCGCCTCCGTCTCTGAGCATCAGCCCACAACCTGGTCCTCATACTACTTTGACCTCCAGCTGCTTGTCTTTATGTTCCCAGGTAAGTGGACCCACAACAGAATTACAAACTGCTACAAGGACTGACGAGATCGCCCCACCTTTCAATTACATGCGGCTGCTTAAGACTGGACCCCGTTTGGAATGGGGACGTTTTAACTCTGTTATTGGATCGGAATGCTTTCTGATGTGTCTGACTTCATACCTATGTGTTCAGGCTTGGGTTGTTACCACATTTATGAGATAATGTCCACCAAAGAGTTGTAAACTCCGCTCAGTTCCGATTCACCTTTAGTCATGAAGTTATTTCAGTGGGAGTTGCTGACTTGCAGTAAACGGTGATGGATTGCTGGAACGTGGACAGTGGGAACCCAAGCATAAACGTTATCAGTTTATTATTGTGTATTAATAGTCCAAGTCGTCCATGGAGCAGGGAGGAAGGATCTTTACTGAGACATGATCACAATACAGGCAGAATCCAGATAACAGGGATGCATGTGAATGCAAGGAGTTGATGCAAATCTGGCATTTTCAAAATAATTCATATAGATAATGAGAATGCATGTGAAGACGAGTTGTAAAATTTAGATCTATCTTTGTTTTCTCCACAGTTGGTCTTTACTATTGTTTCAACAATTTGTCGGATGCCAGGATCTTCATCATAATGTACGGAGTCACCAGCATGTACTTCTCAGCTGTCATGGTACGTGCCAGACAAGGACGAAGCTCGTTTGTTCATGTGTCCAGGTTTTTATTTATCGCACACAAAACCAAAATGACTTTACAGAGATGGGAAAAGCACAATACTGTAAAAGCAGACTTTAATTCCTGATTACATAGTGAGCCTGAGATCTGATCCTAAGTGTCCTGAAGATGACCTAGTGCACCTTGTTGATGTACCGAATACTTGTGACCTCTCCAGGTGCGTCTGATGCTGGTTTTGGCCCCAGTCATGTGCATTCTGTCAGGCATTGGTGTGTCCCAGGTTCTAACTACCTACATGAAGAACTTGGACGTCAGCCGGCCAGACAAGAAAACCAAGAAGCAGCAGGACTCCACGTACCCCATCAAAAATGAGGTATTCAGCCCTTGTGAGGAGTTCAGTGTGCTACAGTGCCTGTTCATACTTTGTGTACCGTGCATACATGTCGACATGAAGACGTGTTAAGCCTCATCTTTGATCCTTTTTAATGTATGTTTGAACATCCTCTGTCCGATTTACGCACCAGGTAGCCAGTGGGATGATTCTGGTCATGGCCTTTTTCCTCATCACCTACACCTTTCACTCTACCTGGGTGACGAGCGAGGCGTATTCCTCTCCCTCTATTGTCTTGTCGGCCCGTGGAGGTGATGGCAGCCGCATCATCTTTGATGACTTCAGGGAAGCCTACTATTGGCTCCGCCACAACACCCCTGAGGTCAGGAAGGAGAACGTTAATAACTAAATAAAAAAACTAAATAGGCTGAATTATGAAATTATATTTAGAAATAAGTGAAAATAGCGGGCTGTGTATTAGTCTCTGTAGCTTGGGGGAAGAACTTGTAATTTATGTCCTGGGTCTATCGAGCAGCTGATGTAGAAACAGGACTGCTCTTGTGAGTTATACAGTCAAAGCCATTGTAAGATAACAGAAAGGTCATCCAGTCATTCACAGGGTTTTTAAAATCTTTTTGCAGGATGCCAAAGTCATGTCATGGTGGGATTATGGCTATCAGATAACGGCGATGGCGAATCGAACCATTTTAGTGGATAACAACACGTGGAACAACACGCACATCTCCAGAGTTGGACAGGTATGCAGCGCCCCGAATCCTGACAAACTGCGATTATCAGACTCGCCAGGAAATGTTTCCATGACTCAATCGCACTGTGACTGGGCTACTGTTTCTCTGCAGGCCATGGCATCCACAGAGGAGAGGGCGTACGAGATCATGAGGGAGCTGGATGTTAGTTATGTCCTGGTCATCTTTGGAGGACTGACGGGCTATTCTTCAGACGGTACGTTAGTATTCCTCAGGTGTCACTTTACAAGTATCAGTCGCAAGGTGCCCTGAAAGGTGGGTCATGGTCCCTGGGTGGTAATATAAGCTGATATGAAATAAAAGTACAATATTGTGTAAGTGCTGCATACAATACTCCAATAGTCTCTATCATTCTGAAGCAAATTTATTTGGCACTTTGATGATGAGGAAGCTACCTTAAAATGGTAATATACCTACCTACATTCAGATACAATATTATCATCCTCAATGAGGGGGAAACACTCGGAAAAAGGTGAAGAACCACTGATCTAATGTAAGAGAAGAACATTAAGACTCCATCAAAGAGCCACGGGGCCACAAAGTAAACCTCAAAATCTGTAAAGTGTAGAAATAAGTGCAGGTGTTTCTCACTATTTGCTCTTTCTTCTGCACCAAAAATATCTTACAAGACAAATAGGAATATTTCTCTCCCTCTCAATGTGTTCCTCAGACATCAACAAGTTCCTGTGGATGGTGCGTATCGGGGGTAGCACGGACACGGGCAAACATATCAAGGAGCACGACTACTACACCCCCACTGGGGAGTTCAGAGTGGACCGCGAGGGCTCCCCGGTCCTGCTCAACTGCCTTATGTATAAGATGTGCTACTACCGCTTCGGTCAGGTCTACACAGAGGCCAGTGAGTAACAACGACAACCCGACTCCTTAGAACTGTGTTAAAATGGAAATTTGATATGTGATTGTAAACTAATTATTGAGAAGAAAGTCTGCTTCATGATTAGTGATGCTCTGGATAGTTTGTCCCGCTTGAATCCTTTTTCTGGAACAAAGGAGCGAGAATATCATGTTAAAGCATTAACATTCATTTACAAAAGGCTGTGTTTAGATCAGAATTGGACGTAAATAATATCCATGGAATATTTGTCTCTGTGGTTTTAACAGTTTCCAATGGAATCTATTCCATCTAACCTTCATCAGTTCGCAGCCATTACCACATGAAAAAAGAAGCAGTGCTGCACACGTCTTTCCCATGATGCATTGTACGCAGCTGGAGCTTTGTATGGTCTGTAATGATCTTGAACATTCTTTTCCGCAGAGCGCCCACCAGGCTATGACAGAGTGAGGAACGCTGAGATTGGGAACAAAGATTTTGAGTTGGATGTGTTGGAGGAAGCCTACACTACAGAGCACTGGCTGGTCAGGATATACAAGGTAAAACTGTTCCCATTTCTTTGCTTGACCTTTTTGGTGTAGTGTGAGCAGACACATGACATGAGTAAGAATTACAGGGCCACTGTAGAAATGGACAGCTGTACCTTTTCCCCATGTTTCTAATCAAGTGCTGTGTTTGGCCTCAGGTGAAAGATCTGGACAACCGGGGACTCTCAAGGACATAAAGACAGCAGTTTGAGCCCCCCTTTTAGCGCACAGCACTGAACGCCTTCCCCTGTGGTCTGCAGATGAGTTTGAAAAGAATGCTTTTTATACTTTTGATCGGGAGAGAGTTGCAACAGAGATTTTTTTTTTGGGGCGCAGGGGGGGGGAGGTGATTTGTTTTTTGTTATAAAATGTCTCATCTGGAATCAGAGGGAGCTGGTGTCAAAATAACATCCAGCCTGATGTGAGAAAGAATGATTTGCTATTAAAAAGGAGGATTTTTACAATGTGGTCAATTAAAGTGGGATTAAATGTAGACAGTGTCTGTAGTTTTTCTTCAGGTCACACAGTATGACCTCTGTCGAGCAGGACTGCCCGAGGATCCCAGCAGCTATTTTCCAAAATGTTTACTTTCTCTGATCTTGGCCTAATTGTAATGACATCTAAAACTCCAACTTTTAACAGTCAAGTGACAAAAGTACCTTTTCAAGGTAAGGCAGTGTTCTTTTATTGTAGTGCATTTTGCAATACATCATCCATCTCAAGGTTAAAAGTAACTCAACAAACACAGAACAGATGAAGCATAAACAATACTTGTTAGTGTTAACCTGCAACAGACAATTTGGTACAAGTCAGATTCACTTGGCATCGAGTAGTGTTATCTCTGTACATCAGTAAAACCATTTTTAAAACTTAGATATAAAGTGTCCATTAGTTAATAGCATAATATAAAACCCTGCTCTTCTTTCAAGGCCGGTCTGGCAGGTCGTCCAGGACTGCAGGGTTTCTCCTGTAAATGTAGGCATTGGCGTCGTCATCCAGCGTCAACAGCTCAGCCAGCGATGACACACACGGGTCGTGATCCACCAGCATGGCAGGGAGGCGGGAGGATTTGCGGTTGATGCGAGTGGAGCGGCGCACGGGCGTCAGAAACTTCAGATCCTTGATGCTGCTCTTTCTCCTGGATCTATTCACGCTGGCGTCATCTTCGATTGTCTTTTTTACACTTGGAGAGACATTTGAATAACTGTTATAATGGATACCATCCATATTCACAACTTGAAACTGAAAACCATGTAAAAGAGATAGCTGTGCCTAAGTGATGTCACCTACCTTTGCAGGAATGGAGTGGTCCTCACACTGTATTTTACTACTGAAGCTTCCTCCTTTGACGTGGTCTTCATCTTATCCTTATCATCATCATCATCGTCGTCGTCGTCACCGATATCTTCCGAGTCATCACTTTCATCACTTTCTTCCGTATCATCTGTCACATCCTCAGGCGTTTCATTTGCCATCTCTTCACATTCACCCTTTGGTTTACTCTCCCTTTCAGCATCATCATGCTCGTCTGTATTCTGTGCAGGTTCTTCAGAGAAATAACAATGGTGTTGATGTAAATAACGTCTTTAGTGCTATGAACCTTTAATGTTTTCTACTCAAGGCCCAATCAGAAAACACAACTAAGCCAATATCACTGGATATAAAAAAAAATGTGTTTCAGCTTACCGTCCTCACTCATAGAAGGTGTCACCATGGCCTCCAAGGCATCACACAAATTGACTACAATCTGCAAAACAAGTAAAAAACAACAACAGGTGTTACAATGAAAGGCAAAATGCTAAACCCAGGTAAAACAAATCAATTCTGACTCACATCATCCACTCTGGCCTGTGGGTCAACAGGCAGATCAACATCCGAGTTGTCCAGCAGCTCCAGGGTGGTGTTCATGATGAGCTGAGAGGAGTTGTGCGTCGCCACTTCTGCTCCCTCCGTGTCTGCAAAGCGAGCAGCAGCAGATTCTGGACCATCTGGACGAGGTTCAGGCTCCCGGTGAACAGCAGGCTGAGGCTCCATGCGAGGCGCAGGCTGAGTTTTGACAGCGTGTTTGGGTTTCACAGATGCGTTTGTTTCGCGGGGGGCTGCGGTTGTCGCGGACGGTCTCTTCAGTGTCTTCCCCTTGGAAGCGAGCCACTCAGTCAGTTTAGCTCTAAGGTGAGAGAGCAACAACGTTGACACGTTTCTCATGCACTGAACAAGGAAAATGTGTGTGTGTGTGTGTGTATGTGTGTGTGTTTGTGGGTCATACCTTCTCTCCTCAGCAGTGTCCACGGTAAATCTGTATTGGCTCGTGACAGGAGGCTTGCTGACCTTCTTGTCTGTGTTTGGAATCTTTGGCTTTGAGACTGCGGTCCCTCTTCCCATGGGGGGCACTGTAGTTGTACTTCTGGAGCCTGGACCTTTTCGTGTTGCCGGCACGGTCCTGGCAGGGGGCAAAGCAGAGCGAAATCCGGCAGGGCGGCCGGCGACAGCGGACTTGGACGTCGTAGCAGATTCCCCGGACACTGACATGGACCGTACGGGTGCAGATTTAGGTTTTTGAACTCCACACGGACGGAGGTCAGACACAGTTTTGCTCCTGCCGTTTGTCACATTTGCAGCCCTTTGACTCTGTGCTGATGGCTTTGTATTGGCCTCTCCCATTGTGGCACCAGACTTCCAAATGGATCCAATTTTTGACTGGACAACCTTGCCTTTGTACATGCCGAGGGCAGATTTTGTTGAGGACACTGTAGCTGGTGGCTTTGGAACTTCTGCGAGAAGTCTTCTGTGTCTGACAGCCTGTATGGAGAGGAAGGCCTGACTGCATGTTTGTGGCTTAACAGCGACTGCATTCTCAACTCTCTGCAGGTTTTTGAGAGTCCCTCCAGACATGAGCTGCACATCATCTCGTTTGGACTTCACTTTACGAGGTCCATCCCTCGTTGTGTCTTTTTCATTGCCTTTTTTTAGAAGAGACTTGCTTCCACGTGTGGGCTGAGCATTTTCTTTGTTTCCCTGTTGCAATCAATAAAAACAAAAAGAAAAATAAATCAATGAGAATTAGGGGTAGAAGAAATTGGAGCCAAAATCACCAAAACACATATGTGGTTAATACCATTAACTTTAATGTGACTCACCCTCTTGCTGAAATTTCGTCTTGAAACTGCAACAGTGTCCATTCTGTAACTTCAGCCTCTGCATAATGGAGATTAATGAAAGGAAAAAATTCAAATAAATATCACGATTGTGTTAAATAACACGACTTAAGTCTAAAGTCCTTCAAAACCACCCTCAACGGTTTTGACTTAAGGTGGACTCAATTCACATTTAATTTACCAATTGTTGTTCGATTTTCTAAAAAACAATTCATACTGAAGCTAATAAATTCCATACGATTGTTTTTAAACGAAAATGAAGACAACATTAGCGTTGACGTTAGCTAAGTGTCACTCAACTGACATGTTGCGTGACACGTCAATTAAAATGTTGCATGTAAATCGGCTGTAACACGCTGACTGTACCTTCGATTTCAGTAAATGTAACAAAAATGTCAACTTTCTTACCTTAGTGTGCTCTTTTCTTATAAAGTATGATGACAGCGCTGCTTGAAAACAGCTCAAGTGTGGAGCAAATCACGAGTCACCGCCTGTTTTGGTTCTCAAAAGCAATTTGACTTGGCGCTTTTGTGCTTCAATTGGTCGGCTTCGTATCGCGAGAAATTACTTCAACCAATAGAATCTCTCTAAAGTCGGCACGTGGTTTGATGGACGTCATTTTTGACGCTACAGGGCATGAGACTGCATCTGCTATTTTGAATGTTTGAAACCAAATAGGATTCCTGCGGCACATAACGACGCTACACACAGCCAGGGTGTGAACTCTGCAGGGATGGTTCACAAAAAGTTTTTAAAAAAGTTCATATTGGTCAAACTTAACTCAGGAATGGAAATGACATATTTACGATGCAGTGGGTTTCTAAAGGATGTTTGTGCCTCTCGATCTGTGACTGCTCAAAGCGTGAAAAGTACAGGGTTATGGATGTTGATGTACTTATAAATGTGGATGTACTTATATGTAATTCTGTATGTATGAAAATGCACAGAATATATATGAGTGTGTGTGTGTGTGTGTGCGCGCGCGCGCGCTTGTAACATGGATTTTGTATGTCAACTCCAGTTTGAAAATACTGCTAAGCATTATGGGATCTAGTACAAAACGCGGGCTGTCTGTCATCAAGCTGTCCGGAACTGTCTGGACAAACTAGGGAATTGGCCTTCAAAATAAAACGTTACACTAAACGTAAACTCGTATACAGTTGCAGAACCAGAGAAACCGCACGTCTGTAGGCTCTAGGAGCAAACATGTCGTTTTTAAATAAACCATCCGTCATTATTTTATCACGTCCTGATGTTCAGTTTAAACGTTTTTGTTGTGTCGATTTCAATTTGAAAGTAATAACCGGAAACATTGATGATTTCCGGGCGGCTAGACCACTCGCTAAATTTTACACTACATTCAATGCCCAATTTAAATTCATCTCAAACTTTCCAAAAACGGGTTCATGAAAAGTTACCATGTTGAATCGTTGCGCTACACCGAACTGCACCGGCGGAAAATCCGCCTCCGAGCCCCTCTTCAGGTTCCCCATGGAGCCGGAACGGTAATGCTAACCCTGATGCTAACGCTAACATGAAACTGTCAATGAGCGCTGTTATGTGCAAGTGGAAAACATCAACATCTCTGTTCAAACCGAGCTTCATTTGCTTCAACATGTACATGCATATTTTACATCTAAACTGTTCAACGGCATTTTAATAACTGTACTTTGATATCTAACGGATCTTGAAAATTTACTTAAAACAATGTGATGTAATTTATTTTGAAAACACACGTGACATGTTAAAACATTAACGCCTGTAAAACGTTATTTTTACTTTCTACTCTACTGGAATACAATGTCTTAGGTTGCAGTGACAGTGACATGGGCATTATTTTATTTTTTATATGATATAAGATGGTTTGTAAGACAATAAGTTATTGTTATTGTCTCCTGCAAATAAACTCATTTAAATTGGTTTAATGATTCACTTGTGTGCAGTACGTTTTTTTTTTCATGCATGTATCAATAAACTGCCTCCATTACTTGGCGAAACAGTTCTTCCGCTATTCCATCATTGCAACTGTTTGAAGACATTACTGTGATCATTTGTCTTGATTCTTGACATTTGTATCTGATTTTTCCTTTCAGGTGCAAGACATGGATTGAAAAATGTGGTCGGCAAGATCTTAAGGACAAAAATCCAGAGCAACTTTACAGATACTACAGACTTTGTGGAAAACATTTTGAACCACCCTCGATTAATAATGTGAGTGAAACGCATATATGTCTAAGACTAAAGAGCAGAGTACAGAAGGAGTCCAGGCTTTGTTTATGACTGTTGTTGATGTTAATGCTAGTCATGAGGTTAACATGATCTGGGTTTAATTAGCCCTGCAACTTGTTTTCAGTGGGTATTCTGTAAGATGCAGTGCTTATTCAATGTTAGTATAGATAGGTGTTAACAGTCATTCTAAAAAAAGTTATGGCATGATTGATTTTGCCTTTTATAAATCCACGTGATTTAATTTTTTGGCATGAATTTGCTTTTAGGAAGCTCAGATTAAAGTGTTGAAGGAAGATGCCATACCAACAATCTTTGACGCACCAAGCCAACCGGAAAATGGACAGCTGAAGCGCAGTAAAGAGATGGTAAAAGTTACTGTCATTTATATTTGAAAATATAATCAGATTCATTTCGTCTAGCTTTTCAACTTGTCTTTCTAATTTGGTAGACCAAAGATGATGGAGCCGAGAGTAAAAGGAAGAAAAGTAAGTAGTGATGTTGATAAGATTGCGTAGTTCTCCTAGTATGTGGTTGATCAATGATATGACGTGTTGAAAGCTGCAATGCTGATTTAGTTTCCCTGCTGCAAACATTTCTTTTCCTGTGTAGAAATGAAACCAGCTCAAGCAGACACAGAGAAGGATGATGTCGAGACAGTTCCACCAGAAGACGAATACAAAGAGTACCTAAAATCTTTGTTTGAAGTTGTTGTACTTTTGGGAGATCAAAACATTCCTTTACAAGGCAGCGCTGATGATAACAGTAGCTTGGCTTCGAGCAACTTTCAAACATTATTAGAATATCGCATGAGTTGCGGAGATGAATCCTTAAAGAACAGATATGACTCAGACCCTGACAAGAAAGAGTTTTGCTCCCCAGCTCAGCTAAATCAAATGATTGAGGTGTGTGAGGAATGCATCCGTACTAACCTGTTAGACGAGGTTAAGAAAAACAAATTTTTCTCAGTACTGACTGGTGATTTAGTGCAGATCTCAGGAGAATGGTTCCTTCCCATTTTTTTGCGTTATGTGGACCAAGATAACTGCCAGCAGGAGAAGTTTGTTGGATTCTTGCCTTTTGAAGGAGAAAAAGATGATTTGGCAGACAAACTGCTGTCAGAACTGACGGAGAATTGGGGTTTGAACATGGAACACTGCAGAGGTCAGGCCCACTCCTGCTCTGGGACACATTTTAGAGAGATAAAAGCGTTTGCCACAAAACTGGCCGAGACGTATCCAATGGCCGTGCTGACACCAGCACCTACTTGGACATTGAACGTGTCTCTTGCCAGAGGCATGAATCTGTCGGGGGTTCAGCTCGTCATGTCTACCTTTAGGAAGCTGGAATTATTCTTTAGTAAATTCTCTTCGTTGCATTTAGAGTTGGAACATGCCATCTCAATCTTCTACCCCGACAAAGAGGAAAAAGCCAATGAGCTGAAAGAAATCTGTCGCGCAGACTGGACCAAAAGACATGACGCTTTTGAAGTGGCAGTGGAAATTTTAGAGGCCTTGCTGCTCTGTATGGACAGCGTGAACGACAACGAAGACATGAGATGGAACGATCAGATCACACACGAAGCTTTAGAGATTTCAAAAGCCCTGGCAGATTTTGAATTTGTCATGACTCTGATTGTGCTGAAGAACATCCTGACGCTCACCCATGCCTTTGGGAGGAACGTGCAGGGGACTGCAACGGAGTCCCATTTTGCCGCAAACAGTTTAAAAGCTGTCTTGCACTCCCTGAAAGAAGTGTCTGACAACATCGACGTGTATCATGAGTTCTGGCACGACGAAGCTGTTAACCTAGCCGCTTTGCTAGAGATCCCAGTCAAGGTTCCTCGGTCATTCTTGAGAAAGCATCAATCGGAACCCGGAAGTGTGATTCGGTCAGAGATTTACTACAAGGAATACGTGTCTGTTCCCGTGGTGAACCATGTCATCCAAGAGATGAATGAACTCTTCTCTGAGAACCACCTGAAGGCTCTGAGATGCCTGTCGCTGATCCCCGCTGTCATAGAGCAGAATAAGTCTGCTGAACCCGAGGAGGAAAATGTACAGATGTATAAAGAGGACATTCCAAACGCAGGGACTCTCTCGGCCGAGCTGCACTGTTGGTGGGTTAAATGGAACCATAAGACCAAGGGCGACACTGTCCCCTGCAGTCTGCAGGAATCACTGCAGCTGACGGACGTCAAGTTCTTCCCGAACATGCTAGCGATCTTGAGAGTGATTGGCACTCTGCCCACCATGGCTCTGGAAGACAGCCCCGATGCTGCTTTCACGCGCCTCAGGGCGTACGTGGAGAACACGCCCAACAAACGCAAATCAAAAGGCCTTGCCTTGTTGAACTTAAATAATGACGTTGCCCGTGACATGGATTCAATAGTTGAGATGTACATGAAGAAGTACCCGGACATGGAGAACGTGTGATTAAGATTGACGTAACGCTTACTCACAGTAACAGATAAGATGAAGCGACAGGAAGTAATCAAACAAATCAATTTGTTCAGGCATGTGAACGTCTAAATCAGTCACCACCTCAACGAGCAGACTCACTTCATGCTGCATTCATACAACACATGAGCAAGCAGAGAGCGGCTGTATTGATTCTGTGCATGCACAGCAGAGTAATCCTCCAGGTCATACACTTCTGTCGCACATTCTTACCTAATAGGATATGATTAGTAAGGTAAACAGATTCTTGACTTTTGTCCTCCATCTTCTTCTTCTTTTGTGGTGTATTTTTGTACGGGGTGATAGAAGGTATAGAATGTACAGCACATGATGTAATGAATATTCTGGCATCCTTGAAACGTTTTTTATACTGTTGATGATAAAACTCAAAAGCTTTTTTATGTTCTGTTTTACCACACAACATTTCAACGGTGTGTCATGTTTTCCAAAGCAGATTTGGGTCATCACTCCTTTTCCATTAGTGAACCAACTTTCAACTGCCGTTTTCAAAAAACATTGTGATAAACATTCAGTAGTTACTCATGTTTTCCTGAATAACATTGTGTGATTTTCTATTCAAAATGTATGAATGTTTTACATTTCAATTGGTTTCGAAATCTACAAACGATTGTAATAAACTATGTTCTAACACGGTGATTGTTTTGTGTTATCTGAGGTAAACATGGATAAGCGGGAATAAAACAGCCTCTTCCTCAGTGATTTGAACAGGAGAATACATCATAGGTTATAACCAATACTTACATGACATAGCTTTTCAGCTATAAAAAGGGTTGAGATTTAAAGCCTGTGACGTCCCTGGAGAGGTGGCTTTGTTTCATTTAGTCCTTGCATTGAAGTCTGTATCATAAGTTTCCAAAATACTAATGGAACAAGTGTTCCCACAATTCCAGTACATGCACTGACTTTGGATAAGAGAAATTATCATTTTAAACAATTTAAGAATAAGCAAAAAATGGGAATTTGTTGATATGGAGAGCAGTATCAACTATCAAATTAGAAAATGTGCGTTAAAACTCCTTCAGAACAAACAAATATGAAGGTACAGCTTACATTTTGCCAAATATCCAATTTACTAAATATTTGCCATCATCAAAGCTGCATATAAATCACAATTATTTTATTAGTCACTATTTATATTGAAGGTCTGCAATGCAACACCTATAACAATATGTGATGCACGGTAAATTCAACAATATTTCAATCATTTTAGAGGACCATGGCTAAAGTCCAGTTATAAAAAAAAACAACCCCATCCGGTACAGTCACTCCATTTTATAAATGTGTCATTTGTAAAAATGCCAAAAATCTGTGAGGGTGGCGTCTTACTCATTTAACGTTTCTATCGATAAGTTCCATTTAGTTTGCGGCATTCTGGACTGGGCTCTAATAACTTCCAACATTTTTTTGGATCATTTTTAAGCGTGATTTCTTGACGCTGAGCCTGTTTGGCTGAGGCTGACAGCTCCGCTCTGCCCTCTGCTGGTCAACATGTGCAGAGCACGGGTTAGTTCCTGGTTGCCGTGATAACACGCTTTCGGCTCAGCACTCAACATCAACTTTTGTAAGCATGGACTCGGTCGGTTCATAATCTATCAAAGAGATCGCGAGAAAGGGGAAGTGTCGGTAAAACTCAACGGTGCAGCTTTGGCCTCAGGCATGACTCTATAGACTATTCCGCAGCTTTGATCACACAGTACGCTCACCAGCTTGCTACCGACAGCTAAGCTAACTGGCTAGCTAGCTACATTGCAGTCCAAAATGACTGACTGCTGCGCTGCAACGAACTGTGGCCACAACCAAGACCAATCCGACAACACCACTCCACTTTTCAGTTTCCCTTTGGAGCCTGAACGGTAAGACTTCATATTATTTCATTAAGACGTGTAATATCAGCGAGCAACTGAGTGTGCAGAATGAATGTGGTAGCTACCCGCCGTTAGCGCCTCTGTTAGCTTCACATCATGTTAGCTACCAGAGTGACACAACTCTGTGGAAAATGGCGCAGACTATCGTTACTCCTGGACGAAAAGTCCCGGTCAAATAGGCTCCGTGCACTCATTCAAACCCGGGTGGCTGATGCTGATGAGTGTTCGCGAGGCGTTCAATCCATCTCGGCGGCCAATGCATTGCCCACATTAATCAAAACCTCACTTTAAAAACTTTTTTTTTCTGTAGTAATTGAAATCGCCATCGTTAAAGGACACCCACCGTTGGAATAGTGCGGTAACGTGAGCAGACGAGCGATCCGAGCTACGCCTCAGGGGAGCGCCTCTCTACCCACTCAAGTCCAATAAAAATACAGTTTATCGTGGGTGGATAATATAATCCGAATCATATATTGATGCTATGCAACTAACAGGTGATATTTCTAAAGATGAACCATAGTCTGGCGCCCTCTGGTGGATGTTTTAGGCCTGAGTAGATTAGAGTGCCCGTCTGTCGATTTGAAATAATAATATGTGGGTTACGGAAGCCGAGAAAGGACGTTCAATATTTAGACATTGTTATTTTCCGGAAGACATTACGTGGTAACGCCTACTGTTTTTTTGTTTGTTTTGTTTTTACTACGTGGTTTTGATCATTTGCTGATAGTAAAGATGATCCTGGCTTGATTAATCATGATATCGGTCGGAGGTCTCATATTCTATGTGTTGTACCACTGGAGAAAGTTGCGGTTGATTGACCATTTGCCACGGAGTCCGTTTTCTGTTTTTTACAGATTTTTATTTTGCCCACGTAGATGTAAATTTTACATGGGCGTAATATCGTTAATGGGTACAGGTGTAAAATCTTGCCAAGTGTAAATTAAAGTTTTCATCTTAAGTAGAAAATCAGCTTGAGAAAATGGTGTTTTACTTTGTAACTGTGAAATTATGTCATCTTGAGAAAATAATTTTGAAAGATTATTGTTTTGCATGCCCACTGTCAGCCGCGTAGTTGCTTGCTCACTAATTTATCAAGAAATGCAAGATATGAAACTGTAAAAAAAAAGTATCTTTAAAAAAAAGTAAAAGTATCTTATTTTTATACACTGGCATGAAATTGATATCATGTGCAGTGTGCAAACATTGTTTCCAGCAGGTTCTAAAGCTCTGATAATAACAGCAGACAGAGTGGATCCCTTAGGGCTGAGCAGTTAAGAGACACGTTAAAAGATTAGATCTCCCTGTTTCTGTGTGTTTTCTATTTGTGGCATATTTTAAATCGAAGGAAGCAAATATCACGTCATTAAATATATTGTGATTTTGCATGTGTGTGTCTATGAACTTAACTGGTAGAATAAATGTGAAAGATGGAATTTAGGTGACTTGAACCTATTGATAGTGCTGCACTGCCATGTTGTGTTTTAAATTCTTTTGTCGTGACTACAGCAATTTATGCTTTTTTTTGTATTCTACAGCTGCAAACTATGGTTGAACAACTGTCATCGGCAAGATTTGGCATCAGAATCCCCAGAGGTTTTGAATGAGCAGTACAGACTTTGTGCAAAGCACTTTGAGCCCTCTCTGATCTCTCATCAGGTAAGAAGGAAAACGTCTACCAAGTTTGGTGCAAATGATAATTATTATAATCATTAGCCGGTATCAGTATTAGAGATCTAATATTTAGGAGTGGGTGATAGCAGCTGTACACAGTGGTTAGGATGAAGTCTTACTCCTCTTCCGTACATGAACAGCGTGGGCTCAGTACTACTGGGCAGCCTGGATAGCCAATGAGAGCTCGGCTTACTGGAGCACAACATATGAACACTGAGCTCATTGGCTCTCTGGATTTGGAGCTCTTGTTGTCTTTTCCAGCGTAGGATGAAGGAAGGACCACACAGAAAATGATGAGAACCGCTGAAATGTTATTATAGAGCATTTGTGCATCCTGTGTTTTTTTTTTTATATGACTGAAAAGGTTATTACATACCTACAATAGGCTACTAAAATATAAGATGTTGGATTGAATGTTTAGACGATATCACATTGATGCTATTGAGTGATAATCATATTTTAGTTTTTCAGTAATAAGTTTGGTTGCATGAATTTCAATAAACTGGTGTCTTAGTAATACATGATTATTGCTGCTCTTCTCACTGAGCCATCTGCCACCCTAACCCTGCATTGGGAGACACAAATGAGGCCATCCAATTGTCTAATTTTGTAGCGTGTTATCGCCTCCTTGCCCAGGCCATCTCTCTGCAAGCCAGCTGCAGGCTGTCATCACAACTTTAATTTAAGATTGATGTTAATTAGCTAGTTTGTTGGAGCAATAAGAAGCAGGATTTCATCCTTAGCTCTGAAAAATATTCAGTTTGAAGCACTAACAGTTAGCCATGTCCGTAAGGTGCTGTGGAGCTGGGATGACCTGGTTTCTGTTTTTCAGGGTTCCTCCACTTATACCTTGAAAGAAGATGCAGTTCCAACAATATTCGACTACACCGAACCAATGAACAGTCAATCAACCTACAGCAGGAAAAGGACTCGGGACTCTGTACGTGTTTCATTTACACATTTAGAATGACTTGGCATACTTTTGTATTTCTGTACAGTGGTTAAACACGATAAGTACATGCTTTTATATTTGACTCTGTTATCCTTTACGTCTTCACAGACTGAAGAGGAGCCTGTGTCACTGAAAAAAACAAAAGGTAAACTTGATGGATCAGTTTGTTCTTCATCACACAACATACACAAGCATGACACTTCCTGGTGTGTTTAGCCTGGTGTTGCCCATTTTTAACGTTTCAGCCGCACAAACAGTACTTATTCTTATTCTTTCTCACCAGAAAACACAGAAACACCAGAGGTGATTGATGCAATAGCAGAAGAGAACAGTGCAACATCTGAATTGCAAAAATTCAACCAAACACAAGATGATTCTATCACCTCCAAAGCAAAAGAGACTCTCAAAGTCTATTTCAAGGAAATCCTGGCCCTGACTGGATTCAGCATCAACGGTGCAAACGTAGACGAGCCCATCGGAGGTGCAAGGGGTCGGCAGGCGCTCAATCCGATCTTCGTGGAGAAAATTGACAAGAGAGAAATCCTGAATTTCACTGAAGACCTTATGAGGGAGGAGATCCAAAACAGCCTGAGGTTGGCCCGGTTCTTCTCTATTCTGCTCCAGGATAAGACTGAAATAGAGGGGAATGAGCAAATCCCCGTTTTCGTTCGGTCTGTCACAGTCGCCGGCTTCCCTCAAAAGCACCTCATTGGGTTCCTTCCCTGTGAAATGGATGCAGAGAATATGTTTTACACTCTGATCTCAGACTTACGGAATAAGTGCGGACTGAGGATGGAGCATTGCCGAGGGCTCACCTACCTGGCCACAGGTGGCATTTGTCAGAAAATGCGAGACCTTACTTGTAAGGTGCTTCAGGAGTTTCCGCAGGTAGTTCTGTCCCCAAGTGACCCCTATGCCTTCAATGTGTGGATCGTCCGCTGCATGCCTGTGCCCTCCATCCAAAACGTTGTAGACACTGTAGAGGAGGTTGCCGCATTACTCAGGAGAACACCGGAGATGTGCAAAAGATTGGACGGGAAGATCCAAATGACATACGGACATATTAAGGGAGAAGTAGACAGAATCAAGGCCGCTCTCAGCGGGAATTGGGATAATGGTACTGATGCCTTCCAGACCATGTTGGATATTCTTGAGCCATTCCTTAACTGCATCAATGAGATGATTTCAAAGGTAGACGAAGATACTGCGCAACAGCTGGCCAGTCTTAAGAGAGTTCTGAAGAATTTCAATTTCATTATCACACTTGTGGTTCTCAAGAACACCCTCTGCTGTGTGAGCATACTCAATTCTAGTCTCAGGGGAATAATCAGCGTCAGCAGCACTTTGCAGTATACAATTTCCAACGCCTTAAAACTGGTAAGCAAATACCAACAGGACATTGCAATATTGCACAGGAAATGGTTTTCCGATGCAGTCGGCAGAGCGAAGAAGCTGGGAGTGGAGGTCACTAAACCAGAAATGGCCCAAGGAGACACCAATGAAACGCCCTTGGATGATGTCTACAGAGAGACACTGAGCCGGCCGGTCCTGCAGTATCTTGTTGCGGAGGTAAAGAGAGTGTTCAGCACGGAGATGGTGAGGATCCTCCGCTGGTTGTCATTGGTACCATCGTACATGGCCGACCACAATTTCAGCATCCGCAGGGATAAGGTAGCCGATGCCAACTTGAACAACCTCGCGAGGCCCGACACGTTCTACGAGGAGCTCGGGTGCTGGGAAGTGAAGTGGAGGCACGCCAGCAAGCGCAGAATCCTACCCACAACCGTGTTTGCTACTCTGAAGATCCCAGACATCGGCTTTTACCCAAACGTGCAGAGTTTGCTGAGGGTCCTGGGCACCGTTCCATGTGTGAACGCAGAGGCAGACGTGTATGGGCAGTACCATATGGTGCTAGAACGGTGCCACGCCTACCTAAGAGCCACACCAAAGGACCAAAGGCAGTGCAGCATGGCCTATGTCTTTGTCAACCAAGACGTGCACTTCAGCGTTGAACAGATGGTGGAATCCTATGTGCAAAAACATCCGGACATTTTCCGCCTCCTCCAACTGGTAAGCACCTTTATACTATAGAAATCACATGGCTCCGTTCAGTGACAACTTAATTGTTGGACCTGAAATTACAGTGTAGTGTTCTTGTGTGTTACAGGATGAGGACAAAAAACAGAAGCCGTCACAAGGTAAGAAGCTATTTGGAGTCACACAACACTCTAATTTAGCCTAATCACATGATGGAAAAACATGGTGTTCGCAAATATTAATAATAAGATTGGAAATAATAATAGGATGATAACTTCCCTTAGGGTTGAACATACGCTGCATAGTGTGAGACAAAGTTGAGAGAAATATATGTTTGATAATTAACTTATCTGAGGTATGTTAAAATTGAATAAAAGGGAGGAGGGGGGGCACCCAGAAGGTAAACTCTCCCAACGTGAAACCTTCAGGATGTACACCAGAACTACACTGTCACCTGGTGGTTTAGATTAAGAGCTCGATATCAAACCCCTCTTATGACAATATTGTCATTTTTATCATGTTTTGCCTGACCGAGACCTTGTTAGTATGGATGTTTCTGGAAAGTTTTCAGATACTCTATTTTGAAAATTGAAAATGAAATTCATATTTATTTCGAGAGAGTAATACCTGCCATGTTAAGTGAATACGTCTTTCACAATTTATTCTTCAAACTGGTCAAGTGCTGCTCCCTTACATTAAGTATGCATACTTTATAAACCAAATGTATATGATTATAATTAATTTAATTAGAATATGTGTACAACTTTCACCCCATCTTATAAGAGTATTTCCAACTGTTAACTTCAGGGGCATCACATGGAAACCATGCTGAAAAGGACACTGAAGAAGAATTACAACTCATAAACATGGAGATGGACGCGGAGAGGCTTGTGGAGATGAAATGTGCAGAGACCGACAGAGAGGCCCTGAAATCTGCCTTACAGGCGACAGTGATGGCTGCATACAGCAGTCAGAGGAAGCAGTCTGAGGTCTCTGCTGCTCAGGACGGGGAAGTCGAATATGTGACCAAGTCTGAAATGAAAGAGGTTCTCACCGTGTGTGAGAATGCCATCAGGGAGAGAATTCTCATGGAAGTTGGCACTTCCTTCTTCTCCTTGTTCATTGACCGTGTGGTGAAGTTGGGGGAGAAAGACTATCTCCCGCTCTTTCTACGGTTTGTGGACAGTTTCGATGTCATGAGACTGGAACTGTTGGGTTTTGTGGAGGCAGACCTGGATTGTGAAACCCTGGTTCAACGCCTCATGGAGATCGTAACCGTGGAGTGGCACCTCGACTTGAAGAACTGCAGGGGTCAAGCGTACCTGGGCTCCGGTGACGTTTCCTACAAGTTGAAAGCCTTTGCCTGTAAAATCCAGGAAAAGTTTCCTCTGGCCATCAGCACACACTGCTCCTCTTATTCCTTCAACACATGGTGGTCAAAGTCAATCCCAGTGCCTGCTGTCAAACGAGCCCTGGATATTTTAGAGGAGGTCTTGATGTTTTTTGGCAGTAGTGCAGCTCTAGAAAAACAGATAGACCATGTAATTGCTTTTGGCCTGAGAGAGAGCTATGAAAAGGTCCAGGAGTTACAGGGGAAGTTTTGTGCCCTTTGGCAGGAAAAGCACGATTCTTATGAGGTCTTTGTGCAGATGATCGAGCCTCTGGTCGAGTGTCTGGAGAAAATCAAGAGTAACCCACAGAGATGGAAAGCTCACGCGTCTGAACAAGCGGCGGCGCTGCTCTCCAAGGTAACGGACTTTGATTTCATCATGGCCATGGTGGTCTTGAAGAACGCGTCCTCTTTTACCAGGGAACTCAGCGCCGGCCTCCAGAAGGATCACTTCAGCTCTGCGTCTCAGCTTTGCCAAATCAGCGGCATCGTGGCCACTCTGAACAGAGTGAAGACAAACATGAAGGTGTTCCACCAGAACTGGTTTGACGAGGCCTGCGCCATCGCACAGAGCCTACGAGTGCAGATCGAAGTGCCTGAACACTCTCTGCCCAGGGACGGCATGATAAAGCCAAGTGGTTTTTACAAAGACGGGCTGAGCGTGCCCCTCGTGGACAACCTGATCAATGCTGTGAAGGATCATTTCTCAGACGACCACAAAGAAGCTCTGAACTTCCTGTCTCTGGTACCGTGCTCTGTCACCGTCAGTTACATGTTCGAGAGCTTGAAGTCCAAACCTCCACTCTACAGCAGCGACCTTCCCGATTCTGACAACTTCTTCACAGAACTTTGCTGCTGGAGGGTGACGTGGAAGACCAAAGTAGCATCCGTGACCATCCCGGGCTCAATATTTCACACTTTGCGCCTGCCCCTCATGCAGTACTTTGGGAACATCAATGCACTGCTGAGGATTATGGCAGTGCTCCCCAGCACGGCGCTTGAGGACTGCGGTGTTGTGATGCGTCATAAGAGGTTCCAGGAGTACCTGAGGAATACTGACCCCAAGGACCGGTCCCCATGCTTGGCCATGCTACACGTGGGCACAGACTTCAGCAGAGATCTGGATCGCATGGTGACCCAGTGTTTGAAGGTCACCCCTCAGGCCTTAGAAGGCATCTGTTTGGTAAGTCCTGGTGTTCTTGATCAAACTGGAAGAGCTCCAAATTCTAATTATTTTTGACAATGGAATGAATTTTTATCTCCCTGCTTGTATTCACAGGACAAAGAATCCAAAAGTTTCACCAGGAACTCTGAGAATAACATGGAAGGTAGGGTTTTTACCTATTTATTCCCTCATCCATTCATTGATGAGTAATGCAGTACGTTATATAAGTATTACAAAGAAAACGCCTTTGAAATGAAATAAAAAAAGATTCCTGACTGCACACCTTTTTTTGCAATGTTCTCCGTGTTATATTGTTTTTCTCCCTTGCCAATGCAGTCGATTGCGTCAAGGAGGAAACCGAGCACCCTCTGGTTAAGCAGTCTCCCGAAAAGAACGAGGACCAGGACATGAAACCAGCGGATGAGAACGGGCACGCAGGAGATAATCGCCAAAGCTTGGAGACGGTATTCAGGCTGGCTGCCACGTTGGGGAAAAAGAAGATGAGTCTGTGTGAAGTCTCCGACGAGGATCGAGAGCTTTTCATCCAGGAGCTTAGCATGTGTCAGTGGTTTGGGGAGAGCAAATCCACAGCGTGCACAGGCGAGGCTGAGGTAGTGAAGCTGCTCATTAAGGGAATCAGACAGGTGATACTGAAGGAGATCCAGCAGTCTCCGTTCTTCTCCCTTATCACAGACAAACCAGTGAAGATAGCCGAGAAGACACGTCTGCCTGTTTTTGTCAGGTACGTGAGGGAATCGGCTCCTAAAGTTGAGCTCCTCGGGTTCTTGCCGTTTGACGAAAGCTGTGACGTTGATAGACAAGCGAAGAAGCTGGCAGAAATCCTCACGGAGGATTGGGGCTTACCGATGTCTCAGTGTCGAGGACAAGCCTTCATGCATTTAGGCTCAGCTTATCAAAGCCTGAAGAAAATGTCCCTGGAGTTCTCTAAAAGCTATCCGCTCTCTGTGGTGACGCCCAGCGAGTCCTGCGGCCTCGCCCACTGGCTGGCAGGAAGCGTGCCTTGCCCCTCGGTGGCAAAGATGCTGGACGTCACGGAAGATCTCCTGCTGTTCTTTGACGAGTCCCCTGATCTGGAGGCACAGCTCGCCGAGGCCGTCGACGGGATGTTGAACACACCCAGGGAGGCGCTGGAGGAAATCCCAGAAACGTGTTGCTCGCGGTGGAAAAAGAGAGAGGACTTCTTTGACATACTGGCCGACACGCTGGAGGGCGTCCTCAGCTGCTTGGATACTGTAAGTTCTCGTGCCTCAGGTGCCAAGTCGTTTCATGCACAAGTTCTGTCTACTGCTCTGAGAAGTATGGATTTCATTGTTACCCTCGTGATTTTGAAGAACGCTTGCGCTCCCCTCCGTAACTGTAGCACTGTCTTCCGCTGTGGAAACCCTGCTGATATCCTCTGTGAATTGGAAAAAATCCCCTCCATCATAGAGACGCTCAATAAAATGTTGGAAAACGTAAACGCCGTGCACACGCCGTGGTTCGAGCAGGCCTTCCAGCTCGCAACCAAGGTGGCCCCCGAACAGGTGTGTTTCTCCGAGGAGGCCAACAGTTACGAATCCCCAGAGATATATTACAGAGCCAACCTCAGCGTTCCTCTCCTCAAAAGTCTCATCGACGAGATGAAGTACAGCTTTTCAGACAGCCACCTGAAGGCCATGTCAGTCCTGTCCTTGCTCCCCTCCTGTAATCCGCAGCCCATTCTTCCAGAGGCCACGGACAAGCCGTTCAGCCTCTATCTGACGGACCTCCCTGACCCCGACGCGGCCGAGCAGGAAATCAACGCCTGGGCTGCCGTCTGGAGTGAGAAATATCAAGACGCCGCGCTGCCGACGTCCATCTCTGAAACGCTGCTCCATCCCGAGTCCAAGAGCCACCCGACTGTCACCTTACTACTGAGGCTCGTAGCTGTCCTGCCCAGCGTCAGTATCGAGTGTGACCTCATGAAGACCACGCTGAACTCCATGAGGGACCTGTTAAAAAACACTGTATGCAAGGGCAGCAGGATGGATCGGGTCATGCTCCTGTCCCACTCTGCCACCCTGCAGCAGCTGCCGGAGGTCATCGCCAAGTGTATAGAGGTCGATCCAGAGAGCAATCCATGTCTTTGTCAGGTATGTGTCTTTTTTTCTGCTTACGTAATGAAAGCAAACCTATGGTCCTCAGACGAACTGAATGATAATCCACACGTCTTTAAAGATGAACATGGAGCAGAACTTCATTTCCCAATCACTCAAATGAAGCGTTTCAAACCTGTTTTAAAGATGAGCTTCAACTTTGAACAGATTCGATGAGTTGGACTGTCCAGAGTCTTTCTGTCTTTGATTTTTTTTTCTGATTTTATCCATTTCAGGTGTTGGAAACATTGCGACTGCTGAAGTTGGGTAAGTGCACTCGTCATACATTAAATATCAGAAAATAACAAGGGCAGACTCATTTCGGTCAGAGTCAGACAGTAACATTTTTAATTATTCATTTTTGACCAGGATGCGAAATAAAACCAGAGACGACACCAGCCGCCGATGTAGCCGAGACGCCCGCCGATGGAGAGGTCAAACTGGATGAGGAAGTTATATTGGAGGTCATTCCAGGAGTGAGACAAGCCGTGTCTTTCTACGAGCCGCAGCTACGTGAACAAATCCTCAAGGAACTCTGGGACTCGCAGTTCTTCACTGTTATAACTGACCAAGCTGTTGAAATAGACCGAGATCTGTACGTCCCCCTTTGTGTCCGGTACTTGAACAAAGAAGACATCCAGTGCGAGGAGACGTTGGCGTTCGTCCCTTTTAGCGAAGACCCGGTCGTCCTGGCGGAAGCCATGGAGACTGCGCTGTCAGAGAAATGGGGACTCAACATGGAATACTGCAGAGGACAGGCTCTGCTGAGTGTAGGAGACGTAGGAGCTCAGATGAGGGCGGTTAGCGTAGCCTTAGCTAAGAAATATCCCCAAGTTGTACGAACTCTAAGCTCGGCTCTGTCCCTGAACGTGTGGCTGGCTAAATCCTCTCCCACGGTGGACGTAGCCGACGGCGCCGTCCTGATCAGCAAAATATTCCAGTGGCTCACCGAGGACGCGCAGCGGCAGAACCGGCTGGAAGACACCATCATTGACTTGTTCCAGCACGACGAGGGAAAGGGCAACGAGCTGAGGGACAGGCTGATCAAAAACTGGGAGAAGAGTCACGACATGCACGAGGTCATGGCCGAGCTCCTGGAGGCCGTCATGCTCTGCCTGAACGAGCTGAGGGGGGAGGGGAGCGCCTCCGACCGGCAGCAGGCGTCGCACTTCTTCAGGGCAATAAGAAACTTTGAGTTCATCTTCTCGACGCTGGTGCAGAAGAACGTCCTGAGTCTGACTAAAAAGCTGAGCCAGTCTCTGCAGGGCAAACCCCTGGACATGCTGCTCGCCGTGAACACCCTGCCCGACGTGAAGGCGTCCCTCGGTGAACTGAAGAACGACATCGACGCGCATCACAGGGCCTGGTTCGACGAAGCGGTCACGTCGGCTTGTCGACTCCAGGTACCCATGTTGCACTCGGTGCTGCTGGAGCCGCTGAGCGAGTTTTATAAAGAATCGGTGAGCGTGAAGGTGGTAGAGTACTCAATAACTGAAATTGATGACATCTTCACAGATAAGGTAACGGATACCCTGCGGTGTCTGGAGGTTGTGCCTTACGCAATGTCCAAAGTAGAAACCAGCACTCTTAGCGGTCTTGTATCAAGCCTCTACAAGGAGGACTTGCCAGATCAGGTGTCCCTTACCTCCGAGATGAAGACGTGGAAGGAGAAATGGTTGGATCCCATGGCGGGGTATCTCCCAGCGACGGTGCTCGATACGCTGAAGACGTCGCACATCAGAAGTTTTAGTAACATTGAGACTCTCCTCAGACTCCAGGTCATCTTGCCATTTTCGAGGAGGGAGAGCAACTTCAGGCAGGGAAAACGAAGCTTGCAGGAATTCTTACGGCAGGAAAAGAGGTCCCTCACTGAGCTACATCCTCTGTAATAGTTGCAGGTCTTCCGCCATTGTTTTGAGAGATGTCATTGCCACCGTATGCCACCCTAACGTACCCTGTACCATAATTTAGTCCCCACTTTCTCAACTCATGATTATCTATGTACATTATTGATCTAAATTCTGAGTATTTCCTTTTGTTGTTATTCTGCAGAGGATGCCCTTTGTTTTGTTTTGTTTTTTTCTTTTTTTTTTTTTATTCTGTACAGTAGAACTGCCCAATGGGACCAATGGCAAAAAAAGCAATGCTCCACTGACCGGTTACCAATGCTTGTGTGCCTTGAAGCAAAATCAGAGTTTAACTCCATGAATCATGAAAATACAGACGTCCCATTGGCCTTTGACTCAACTTTGTTTTTATCATTACCAAAAAAGACGACCACAAGTCATGTTTATCCATCGCAAATATGAAATGCAACCTTTCTTGGCACAAATAGAAACGGTTAGTTCCATCATGTCTTCTGATGATTTCCCATGTTTCCTGTGTCTTTGCAGGAATGAATTTGCTGTAAACGTACCTTTGAAAGAATGTTTCCTTGATAGGAAATCCTTCATATATATTTGTCAAAAAAAAGTAATAAAATGCTCCAAAAAGATGTGATTTGTTTTTCTTGTAGTTTTATGGAAGGCGCCGCGTGTCAGCGGCCGTAAGCTGCCACAAGATGGCGTCGAGAGACTAACTTGTATTTGGAAACTGACTGAATCTGCACACATCTGTAAGTGAACGACTGTAAACCATAAAAAACGACTTCTAAATGTTGGAAAAATATAAAAAGACAGTAAAAGAAACGTCGGTACTTAACGTTAAACAGCAGGCTGACGGTCACGCGGAGCCCGAGGTCCGGTATCGAACGTGTGGAGTGTGTACACGGCTCGTTTGGTGGAGGAATGTGCAGGCCTGCTGCGTGTGTTAATGGTTGCTGTATCGCAGTGATCCGTCTCCCTGCGGCTCTTCTATAAGCACATTGTTTCTATGCACCTGTTAATATTTGTTTTGCGATCACCTTTTGTGCTATGCTGAGTGTGTGTGCGCGTGTGTGTGTGTGTGTGTGTGTGTCACTGACAGGCCTGACTGGACCCCGTCTGTCCCTAGGGGAGAGCTCCTCTTTGTGCCCTGGACATTGTTGTTCCCATTGTGATCTGGTTAATGTGTAATTTGTAGGAACAAGTGGAAGCTGTGGCTTTTCTTTGGGACAGTGGCTGCCTTTCCTGTCAATCATTTGCTGTGAATTCCAGCGTGGTTAATGAGCCGTTACAGGAGAGCTGCAGCCTCTCGCCGCTCACACGTCCGCTCGGGACTTCACGTTCGTCTAAAGGGAAAATCAGGACGGCTTCGACTCGTTATTCCTTTGAATTTTCCGTGTAGCTACCAAAGGAAAAAAGCCGTTCGTTCTGGATAACAGAGAAATGTTTCTGTAAATCACAAAAAGAGTCAAAACCCAAAATGATGTAGGAGACGAGCGAGGCCTGTGGGAGCCGGACGAGTCATTAGTCAGCGCCTCAGAATCGGCTCGTAAATGTAGAAAAAGAATCCGTTTCGTTGCTGTTCGTCTGTGGACGGGGTGGGAATGTTGTTTTATCTCATTACAGGTATTTAATTTACCACCTGTATCCACCTCCTCTGAGGAGGGAGAGATGGAGGCACGCTAACGTCAACACGCCTCAGAAATACCAAAAAAGTCCAAAAATAAATCAACCTTCCCCCCAAAAACGAAGAGAGATTTGAACATTGATGATGTCTGTCAGAGCGTCATGTGCCATCACCGTTTATTATCGTTTTATTTACAGGGTGACGATCGCTCGATAACGTTACGATTCCAAAAGTTTTACATTTAACCGTGTCGATTTTCACATTTCTTTCCTCGAATATAGTTCAGTGTTTGTATTAAGATATTGAATGCCGTGATCCCGGTCCAGCTCCGTTTCAAAGCCCTGACCTGGCCACGCGTTACACGAGGCCCAAGATGTGTCAAGACGTCTTGGCTGTGCCGAGTTTTGTGTTTTGGAGTGAACTTCAACGTGGTAACGTTTTTATTTCTATTGTGTTTAGTCGGGCAGACGGCCCACGGCGGCTGACAGCAGCCCACAAATCAGCCACTTTACACACTCCTCGGTCCAACTTGAGTCGGTCGACGTGAGCCCCCGCCCCGCCCCCCCCCCCGT
>OMNV01007611.1:313-40857 GCA_900303265.1 Brotula barbata
AAGAACATGGCTGCTGAACTGCTCAACAATCCTTGAGGCATAATTTTGCATTTCATCTTTGGATATGGTACACATGCACTTTATTTTAAACTTTGGAGAAACTTCACTTCAGCTTTTAATAAACGTTTAATGTATTTTAATTACAATGTTCATTCTAATGATTTGCTGTGTCTATCAAGCTTGAGTGACGAAGGGGCTGAGTGCTTGGTTTAATGCAGTAGCTTCATCATCATACGGGCTCCAATGTGCTCTATGACCTGACGATCATCAAGACACTATAGGTTTGATTTTAGCTGTGTAAGAATTGATGTTTAAAGTGACTGGGCTGTAATTTATTTTTCCCATTTGAAGGTTGGATGCAAAGTTAAGCACATTGCTAGACTGCTTTTTAAAGTGGAGAGTAAATGTCTGTAAATATGTTCTACCTCAATGAGTGACAGGTGCCTTATTTTTATTTTTTTTAATATGGAACAGGTTAATACGTAGGTTCATCAAGAGGTTTGCGTATACTGTGTACTTGCATGTGGACTTTACCATGCACATTGTGGAATGTGCAGTTTTGAATTGGCGTTCACCTTCATGATCTAATTTGTGCTTGAAAGCAGATTAAACACTTCCCAATAGACCATAGTCTTTGCAGCTTTATTTTCATGTCTTCAGTTGTCGTTCTACCAAATGTTAACCTGCACATGTGGTGTTCTGACTTTGAAAGTTTAATGTACTGGTGGTGCTACAGCATGATGTGATAAGGTTTCCATCTCATTGTCACCTGTAAATTTATAAAAGTGGCCATATTCCCAAGGAGGGTTTGGCTCAGGATCTTCAGCATCTGAATATTCCATCAAAATTACATTTACAGAATTGTATAGCATGGGCAAAGACTTGTGATCGCTGGGCTTTTTAGACCTAACTTTTGGGTTTTGTTTTGTTTTTGTTCACACCAGAAGCAGCTTGTCATTTGTAAAGACTGTCAAATCCTCCAATTATGCACATCAATATACTGCTTCTGCAGTTTCAGTTCCCCATCTTTAGCCAAATAAGGGGAAAAAATCCAAATGTGTGTATTAGAATAAATTGACTCTCACACTAAATGACCAAACACAAATTGTCTTTTGAAGATTTATTGGTTAAAAACAGTTTTTACAGATTATGTAAAATCATCAGGGTTTGTGTGAGCTTGGAGGTGGTAGAGCTTGGTCCTCTTAGTTGAAACGGACTCTGCGTATCGAGCCCACAGTGCCATTCTGGCTTCCCCAGTCAGAGAAGTTGTTGTAATCACGCTTCTCCAATACATAATGTGGTCCTCTGTAGTTTGGTTCTTGATACACAACCCACCTACAGGGACACAACACAGGAGGAGCTCATCAGACCTCTGACGCCATCACTATTTTGCTATAATACAGTATGTTACATGAGTAAACTTGGAAAAAATGACTTCTTAGGTGTTGAGATACTTACGCTCCTCCGACGACACGGATGGAGGCGGCTCTGTTGAGGCTGTAGCGGCTCATCAGATTGGGGATGTCGTCCTGGATCTCCATCTTCTTTCCAGAGAAACCAGCTCTCTCAAACAGCTGAGCTTTGGCAGGGTTGTTGTCCTGCATTCAGTAGAATTAAAAAGTGAGTTTGTGTTCATGTGTGGACGTGTATCAGGATATGCTGATACTAGGCTTTGAAAAACTGACAACCTTCACAAGATCTCAGTTCCCATTTTGTATATTTCTGTAGTGATCAAAGCTCTGGAATATGTTTTTATAAGAAAGCCTCCGTTAGGGAAGACTTTTTAACCATCGATACAACAGAAAACCAATGCACAGGGAAGGATGGGAGTAGAAAAGTACGGAGGAAGGAGAGGAACAAGGAAAGGAGTCTTGAAAAGGTGGCAAACAAGTGGGGAAGGAAAGAGGAGAGGATAAGGAGCGTTAAAAAAGAAAAGCCATTTTCACTGTCCTATATCATCCAAATGCACCATTCTATCACCACCTTACAATGAAGTTGCATGTTTGAATGGGACAAATAAACTGTATGTAACATATAGACGGAAATTGGGAGTGTATTGTATGTTGGATTATATATATACTGTATATATATATATATATATATACACACACATGAATGTGTGCACCTATTTTCTACTGTGTTGTGTTCTAAACTCTCTCCATCTTTTCATCTGATATTTCTGTAGGTCAACGTGTGTGTGTCTCCTGCTGCACCTGTTTGACGGCTCTGACAGAGGAGATGTGGTCCACCTGAGCACACCACTTGTCACAGGAGTTATACTCGCCCCTGTCAGACATGTCCCACAGGTACTGACGGCCCCGGAAATTCTCATGCTCATAACCGACCCATCTGTAAAAGAAGTGAAAGGGTCAGAGATGGTGATACACACCACATACACAAAGAAAAGCAACTAAACTGAAGCAAACTGAATAAACTCTACCAGAATCAGTGTTTGTAATGATGGATATTCATGATTGACCTGGTAAAAGAGCACCTGTCAGAGGTAATAATGGGCTGCACATGTATTCATTTTCTGTCTGATTTATCCTAACTTTAACTACTTTTACACTGCTCTGTAATTAGTAAGAGTAGTGAAGAAAAACCTGGTAAACTCCTCATAAATCTAGGTGGAGCCTCCAGACGCTCAGCTATTCAACATTTTTCTGTATTGCAATTGAGTGAGTTGAGGCATCACCAAATAAATCTCCTCAAGCACAGCACTTAAATACAGTTTGGAGATTCTGATACTTTACCTGTCTATTTCATGGGACTTTGTCCTTCTGATCTTTATTTTGGGTGCAGGTGTGGACTTACCCTCCACTCTCCACCTGCACAGAGTTGCATCTGTCTGGGAAGTTCTTATCGCTGAGCCTGGAGCAGTCAGAGCTCAGGTCCAGCCGCCTGCCGGCAAAATTCCGCTGCTCGAAAAGGGTCACCTGAGGTCAGATAAACAACATTAACACTAGGCAGAAAATCTATCCAAATGACAGAGAATAATGTCATGCTACATCTGGACACTGAATGGTCTCATGTAGGTTCAATCCGATGCTCTACAATGCAACCAGCCTTCAGTTAATCCTGCCTTTGTGTGGCTCAGTGGGTATGTTGTCACTCAAATAAAGATACAGATTCAAATCTATAGTTTAACATAGATGTTTCTAATATTCTTGCCTGCCATGTGCATGTAAATAGTTGTTATACAGTCCTGGATTAACCACAAACTCAAAAGTATCATTATTTATTTCAGTTTGTTTGTTTTTTCACCCCCTGTTGACATGAACAAGAGGGAAACAATGCTAGCAACGCCGCTCCCTGTAAAGCTGAAACTAAAACCAACCAGTCTCTAAATTATCTATAGTGAGGAACCACATCTCTGATACAGCGTCAGTGGTTTGCAGGCAGGTCTGTTCTATCTTGTTCCATACAAACAATCCCATAAAGCCCTTTGACTCACCCTCCCACTGGACCCGTAGAAGGCACGTTGGAGCACAGACCCCAGCTTGCTGTGGATACAGAAACATTTTAATGAGCAATTATATTCCAAACAGACATAACAATAACAGAGAAACTGTACAAATCAACATTGTTTGCTTTGGGGGTTTGCAGACATAAACTTGCATAAATGACAAATGTGATTTCTCTCCCTGATTGTGACAGATTAGGATTATTTCTCGTCATGTTTGAGTCTCTGTTTTGCGCCTTATATGTATTTGTGCTCGTCTCCTATTAACAGATTTTCATTGATTTGGGGAACTGGTGTTGGCGTCACAGAGAGAAGAGCAGGAAAACAGGCTGGAGATGGGATGTTGGGCCCACCCACCTGGACAGCAGACTGATGGCTCTGTGCCCGGCTGGTTCACGGCACTCTCAACATACCTGGTTTGTTGGGCTAATCCTGGGACCTTAGTAAAGATGTTCATGTCAGCTCTGCGAGACCACAAGAAGGCCCCTTAAATACAGCAAGTGGAGGGAACACACCAGGTACTAGAAAGCTCATAGTGGTTCTGTAACACTCACCGGGGCCCTGGATGCCTTTGATATGCTAAACACACCCATGCTGTGTCCTCTCTCCACACCTGAACCATCAACCACAAACACTGCAACTGCATACAGTGCATGTGTGCACACAAAAACACACGTGCACACATACACAACTGAAGCAGACGTGTGCATGCAAACACACAAATACAGTCACAGAGAACAAAAGCATTATGTTTCTGTACACACACATGTATATTTGTGAGAGTGCAGTGCCAACAGTTTAGGTTTTCAACAATTCAGCATTCTCTTACTGCTGTGCTTCACACCTCGTGACAATGGTCGTATTGATGCGTTTGTGTGGTGCACAGTATTCACCGAATAGGTCGTGACCCTGAGGGACCCAGTGCAGTAACAGTTGAGGTTTCTATGATGGAAACAGGACTGTGTATTCCCTGTGAGCTGCATTTTACTGCACCATGTATAAGGCATATGTTTCCACCTGCCAGAAAAGATTAAAAAAACAGCAGCAGGTGTTGATATTAACAAATCTTTACACTTTCTGCACAGCTAAAAAAAACACAGAACGCTGGTTTTGGAAAAAAGTTGTTACAGGTCAAATTTAAGTCAATAAGTAATTTTTTAAAAATCTCCAAACTGCTAGTTTGAAATACAGTGCCTTCAGAAAGTATCTCTGCCCCTTTAGGTTTTTCACATTTTATGTTACAGCCTCATTCTTAAATGGTTTAAACTCATTTTTTCTCATCATCCTACACACACAATACCCCATTATGATGAAGGGAAAGCATTATTTTAGTACTTTCTGCAAATGTATTAAATATAAAAAGATAAACGTTAACATCTGCATTCTTGTGTCTGAACATGAGAACGATTTTCTGCGTTTCTGCCATATCTGCCATGAACTCGAGAGAGTCCCAGTGATTTTCGATTTGATGAAAGTGCATTAACACGGACACCGTTTAGGAAAACACGAGGCGTTCCTGAGTTCAGTGATGTAACATTAAGTGAGGGAACCAAGAAGAGGAAGCAGAGTGAGATGGAGCAGGCCAAAGAGGACAAAGTGCACATCATGGGTCCACATCATAACGTGTGAAGAGCTGGTTCTAGAAGGCCTCAAATATTTCGCTCAGACCACCACTGTACAATTTCAGCACAAACAGATCAGGCCCATAACATTCACTTTGCCTACAGTGTCAAAATCCAAAAGTTCTGTGTGCCGCAGCAAAATGATGTTCACACCTCACTGACTTCAAATGGTGGGGTATTTGGTGTATGTGTGAGTGTGTGTGTGTGGGTGCCTCGGTCACTGGATGCTTCCCTGTGTTTTTGTAAAAGTGGCTGTGAACCTGGCGGTGACATCAGTGAGCGCTAACCAGAAGCTTGGGGACGTTTCTTGTATGTTGGAGCGGTTTCCAGGGGACAAATGCAACAGGTCAGACATGTATATGTGGTTCTGAGTGAGTGAGAGACAGCACAGGGACGGAGACAGGGACAGAAACGTCACAGGCTTTGACGGGAGGCGATTTTACATTCTACACACTTTCATGCTTTCATTTGCTTCTCTTTTGCTCTACAGAAGATACACCACTTCTTGAAATGTCTCTTATCCTGAGCATGCTGGACAAGCTGGCTTATTTTCTGTCCCTCATAGCGTTTTGTGTCAGTGTGTCTTATAGGTGGTTGAAATGAAACTGACAATGACTGGATACTTTTTCACTGGATATTTAAGGTTGATGGTTTGCATTAGAAAGTTTTTCCTGAAAACCTTTGGACACCTGGGTGACATCTTTGAGTAAGTGTCATCTCGACATTTGTGCACATCATTCACCTGTGACTGATCCATCCTCTGTTTGAAAGTCAGGGTCAGTGTGGAATAGAAAAATATTGGTGAATTTAATTTTTAAGAGTTTTACTTCCTTCTTTGTAGTTTGTGCTTATTATTCTGAGGAAAAGCAAGTTTGGGAACCGGAGATTGTTTGCGCTTGAAACTATTTGCCCCCCAAAATTTGGCTGAAGAATGTTGCATATATTTGTGATATGAGATTGGTGTTTATTTGCTCTTTAGATGTAACTGAAGACACTGATCATGATGTTGCAGCAGAAGATCCTGAGAACATTCCTCGTGGTTGCATTTATGCTGTGTGTGTCGGCCAGCGAGGACTTCGCCTGGACAAAAAACGAGAGATCGTCTTTCTACTATGGCACATTCCCCACAGGTAGAACTTTTAGTACCACACACAAAAAACCCTCAGATTGTTAGAATAACTCCCAAACTCCCTGTCACTGGTGTCTTCCTCTGCAGGATTCTCTTGGGGAGCTGGCAGCTCTGCCTATCAGACCGAGGGAGCCTGGAACACTGATGGCAAAGGGATGAGCATTTGGGATGAGTTTGCTCACAAAAAGGGAAAAATACTCTCAAACGACACCGGAGATGCCTCGTGTGAGGGATACTACAAGTTCAAGGTGATCAGCAGAAAAATAGATGAAGTCCTGCAAGTTTCTTATGCTGCACTGATCTACTTTTAAGTCAAACCAAGACAATAATAATAATAATAATCATAACAGCGATGGATGTTTCATTACAAGCAAAAAATTCCTATTTCTATTTTAGTAAAAGTATACAAGTAATAGTATCACAATTCTCACCAATTAACTCTAGTATCAAAATTGAAAGAAAAAAAAAAAGGAGATCCACAGTTTTCAGTCAACAGTTTGATTTACTTCTGGTGACTTAGAAATCTAATGATGAAAATAAAAATGAATTCAATAATAATAATAATAGTAAGTATAAGTAATAATGCTTAAAATTGGATATACATTGGTAGCATTGCATCGCTAATCATTTTTCTGCTTTCAGATTATGTCAGATCAGGTTTGCATTTCCTACTGACCTAATTTCCTTCGTAAAGATTTTTAGATGATGTCTGCAAGTCATTGACTCAGTAAGATAAAATACATACAAGGTTTTTATCTGGCGACAGCAGGACCTTGCGTTGTAATGACACATTGAATTAAAAGCGCTCTGTAATTTGAGCAGTAACCAGTGAAAGTATCATATTACAACCTTACATAGAAAGTAGAAACGCTCAGGTAAATTACAAACAAATATACATACACAAATATCTTTAATTTGTCTTTAGAAACAGCACAATTAGCTAACGTACATGGTTACTGTCCATCTCCGTACATCAGTTAGTGTAGTAATAGAAGCCATGATGGAAGGGCCACCAAGGTGTTTGACTTTATTTTTATTGTTTTTTTTTGGTATGATTCCAATGTGCCCGTCACATTATCAGATTGAATAGAAGGGCTAGTAAACTGGACAACAGATGGAAACACTATGTTGTCTTCTGTTTTGTCCGAAACACATATTCTGCACTCTGTTTCAGGATGATATTGCTTTGATGAAGGACATGAAGTTGAATCATTACCGATTCTCCATCTCCTGGCCCAGGATTTTACCTAACGGACTGAGAGGTTCTCCCATTTGTCTACCGTTTGTCTCCTAAGATCCATTGAGGCAGTTGTCATTGATTTGCTGATGACTTTCCACCATGTTGAGTATGAAAATAACATCTTTTTCAGGTGAATACATCAATGAGAAAGGAATCAAATATTATGACGACCTGATTAACATGTTGCTGGACAATAATGTCACGCCCGTTGTTACTTTGTACCACTGGGATTTACCTCAGGTGAGATGACAAATTTAGTGGTTAGCAGCTTTGAGGTCAGATTCTTGGTCTGCTTCCTGGAGGCCAATAAATCATTTTATATTTGGACTCTGCAGGTCTTACAGGAGAAATATGGAGGATGGCAGAATGTCAGCATGGTGAACCATTTCAATGACTTTGCAAACTTATGCTTTGAAAAGTTTGGAAACCGAGTGAAGTACTGGATTACTTTCAATAATCCCTGGGTATGTCACATTTGTGTGTACTTATCAGAATAAGATTTGAGTTATTACTGTTTCAAGAGCTTGATTAATTAATTTTTTAATCTCTTAAACTCTGAGATAAACACAAAACTATTCTTTATATAAATGTATTAAAATGAATAAACTGCTCTGAGTGGCCGTGATCACTGATGTGACGATGAGCTGTAGCTGAGAGAATGTTGTCTGTTTTGTGGTTTGGTTTCAGTCCATCGCTGTGGAAGGATATGAAACAGGGGAACACGCACCTGGACTCAAGCTGAAGGGAACCGGAGCCTACAGAGCTGCCCACCATATCATCAAGGTAAAGGATGAAAAGGATGCATCTTCGTATCAGTGGAGGATTCTGGGATGCAACTTAATTATTGTGAAAAATGCACAGTCATCATCCAGAGTCAGTTGGATCTTTCACAGTGATAGGAAACAAAACAGCCAGGAGAAAATAGGACCCACAATGATCTGACATTTGTACTTCATAAATGACTAAAACAGTTCATGGATTATGAAAACTATTCCCTGTCTGTGTGTTGATGTAATGATAGATAAATCAGTAAAAACCTGATTCCGCTCTGTCTCTTTAACAGGCACACGCTAAGGTTTGGCACACGTATGACATGCAGTGGAGAAGCAAACAAAAAGGTGAAAATAAATCAATTCTGACAGCCTCACTGGTATATTTCAGTGACCTTTCCAAACTCACTGTGTATGTGTGTGTGTGTGTGTTTCTGTTTGTGTGTTTTCAGGCCTTGTCGGGATCTCCCTGACCACTGACTGGGGAGAACCAGTGGACCTCAGCAACCAGAGGGACATCGAAGCAGCTGAGAGATTCGTACAATTCTACATGGGATGGTTCGCTTCTCCACTCTTCAATGGAGATTACCCTCAAATTATGAAGGATTACATCGGTATGTAATGCCATGCACAACCAGCGGAGGAAGCACTAGTCGAATGATTTGCTAAAACACACACAGCACACAAACATGTTTCTCTGATTTCGGATGTTGTTCCTGTTTGACCTGCAGGTCGTAAGAGTGGCCAGCAGGGCCTGGAAGCGTCGCGGTTGCCTGTCTTCGCACCGCAGGAGAAGAGTTACATTAAAGGAACCTGTGATTTCCTGGGCATCGGCCATTTCACCACCCGCTATGTCACGCAGAAGAATTACCCATCAGGCCTGGGAGACAGCTTCTTTGCAGACCGTGACTTGGCTGAACTGGTCGACCCGCGCTGGCCTGATCCTGGCTCAGAGTGGCTCTATTCAGTCCCATGGGGATTCCGTCGCCTGTTGAACTTTGTCAAGGTAGAAAAATCCACACTGTGACTAATATAATATTGAAAAAGAACAAGAGGTCAAGTTTGTTATCCCAGTCAGCTCTAAAAACCTTAAAACTCAAGATGCTTGACAATCCTCTTAATTAACCTGGGTTATTATGAGAAGCAAATGAATTAAAGTAATCATTTTCATGAGATTTTTTGTTCAAATCAGTTTATAAAGTCCTCAAGAGGTTGGTTGAAATATCTGACATTGCAAATGATTTTTCCTCTCCAGACTCAGTATGGAAACCCGATGATCTACGTGACAGAAAACGGTGTGTCAGAGAAAATGATCTGCACCGACCTGTGTGATGAGTGGAGAATGCAGTATTTCAGAGAATACATCAATGAAATGCTCAAGGGTGAGACCACCATTTTCAGAAAAAGATTTCAATGGATAGCTTTCATTGCCATGAATATATGGCATATATATATATATATCCTTTCATTGTATTTTTTCCTCCTGGTCTGAATTTTAGCCCTTCAGGATGGAGTTAATGTGAAGGGATACACAGCGTGGTCGCTCCTTGATAATTTTGAGTGGGATGAAGGCTTTTCAGAGAGGTTTGGACTTTATTACGTGGACTTTAGGAGCAAAAGTAAACAACGTTATCCAAAGGCCTCTGTCCAGTACTTCAAGCGGATCATCAGCTCTAATGGCTTTCCCAACCTGAGAGAGGTAAAGACTAATCACTCATTCCCCCTTCGGATCCCTCTGGACCCCAGATTCTCACTGTGATTTTGTGGGGTCTTTTCAGGTGGAGAGTTGGAAGAGGAAAGCCATAGAGACGTGTTCCTCCAGCAACCAGCTCCTGGCTGCAGGTTGGTACCGCACAACTTGACAGCAGGTGGGGCCAAACAAAGGAAAATTCTGTCTCAAGCTTATCATTCCTTCATCTAACAGGGTTTTTCTTTGTTTTGCCCCTCCAGCTAGAAGAAAATGGCAGAAAGATCAGGAACATGCAGAGATGCAAAAGGCTTGGCCAGTGCATGATGAAGTTTAGGTACAAAGCATGAAATGTTGCTGTCTGAGACGATTCTCCAAACACGTGCTCGCACAGACATCAACCCCAAGATAATCAGTTTAAGAAACTCTGAGCTGGTTAGGTACGTTTTAGGACAGCACAAAATAAATCTTTGTCAAAATGCTACATTTTAAAAAAATCATCAGAATATTAAGTGAAACGCAGACGGAAAAAAAACCCCACAGCAATGTTTAAACTCCTTCATTTATTTCATAATTTTAAATAACAACTAAAATCAAATCATCTGATGAACAATTAACTCAAATCAAATCAAATCAGATGAATTAAGGAACAAATCACAATAAAAAACTAAATCAATGAAAAGAAACAAAGAAAATGAGAAATAAATCTGTTCTGAAATGTTTGGTTGATTTTTACTTGATTGGCGGAAAAATGTATCAATGGCGTGTTATGTTATCTCTCAAATCAAGTAGTGTGTGAACTGTTGGTCAGTGAATACATACACAACATTACATTGGACGTGAGGTGATATTTCTGTTCAGATATTCTATAGTTCAATTGTTAATTTATTCATCTCAATAATGAAGTACTAATTATTTACAGCCCTGCACTCCGTAAAATGTTCATGTTTTAAACTGTAAAAGTATCTGCTGTCTGTTTTAGATCCTCTGATTGCCCATATGGAGATGGTGACAGAGATAGTGGTTCCTACAGTGTGCACACTCTGCATCCTCCTCAGCGCGGTCTTCCTAATGTTCCTGCTGCGTGGACGCTACTGAAACACAAACACACACACACACACACGATTCTCTGCACAACAGGCATCAGTGGGCTTGAAGCTGAAGAAATGAATCTTGAGTGACTCGAATGTTTTACCTGGTTAAGGCCATTTTGTCGATTTAACTGTCATGCTGTTCTGTTTTAAATAAACTAATTTAAACAACCATTTTTTTTGAAAGTGTAATTCCAAGCCTGGAATTTCATATCAATATGTTTTTTTAAGTTATGATTTATTAATTTATTGAATCGCAAAAATCTTTTGATTTTAAACAACGCAAACAATGTATGTAGATTTTTTAGGTTTAGATTGTAGCATCAAATTTAGTTTTGTATTCTCAAAATACAAAATGCTGTATTTTATTTTGATACATTTTTGACAGTCTTCTGTAGTTTATTTGGGTACAATTACAAGAACCCTTAAACTGTTGATGAATTTGGAAACACACATAGTGCTATTATTCTATTAGTACCTTAAAGTGTTAAAAATATTGTTTTAATATACTTAAATGTGACATTATAGCTATAGTAGTTAAATATCTATGATTCTTTGATGAAATGAAATGGAAAGAGTCATTATTCAGTCAAGACAAATTTTGTAATGTGATATATAATGTAGCTAAAATGAAGCTATGTTCATGAATAAAAGACCTGATTTAAATGTGTTTCCTCCAGAGATTCTTTGATGCTTGTCTTCATCGATTGAATGGACTCCACACATTAAACTACGCATTAAAAGGATTTTAGTTTTAATGATATGTAATGGATTTTATTTTTCGAATCAGATTTTCTATATTTGAACTTCGCTTGAAATACGTTAAATAGCGCTAGACGATTTACACTTAATAAACAGCTAATAATCAAAACTGTTGGAACGAAAATGAAGTGACGTTTTGAAGAATATTTCAGAATCGTGTAACGACGCTTGAGCTTTATTCTGAAAGAAATACTGCTTGTCACCGGAAGTTCCCAACCACGTGAATCCCCTTCTTTTCGCGCGCGGGCCAGTTTGTATCAGGTATGTCAGCGCATACTTTGTGCTTGTTGTTGTTTGTTTATGTTGTTTCCTTGTCAAATCTCTTTGATAACGTTGAATGGTTTTGTTTTTGTTCGAGCTCTTTTTAAGTTTTGTTTCGGGTTTGTAGCTTCCGTGTTGACAGTCAGCTGCTAGCGTGGCTTGACCTCGCCGTGGTGCTGTGTTTACCCTTTGTACGTGAAATATCCCCCAGTTCGAAACATACATTTAGTTTCACATTTGTTCGTCCGAGGGTCGAGGGTCACTGACTTTATGGGTCCATGATGGAGACTGTGTGTCAGACTGTTGTGTTACGATGAAACAGCAGTGATAGAACGTTTCTGAATGTACCGCGACATATGTTTTCCTGTCTGATAAGGCATACTTGTCGCGTATAATTATTGAAAGAAACCAACAAAGACACGTTACGTCAATAAATCAGAATTAAAACACCAACGTTTAAGCATACCATTCTGCATACCTTGTCTCTTTAAGTCTTTTAGCGTGGTATTTTTTTAATAACTTTTTTAATGCAAAAATCCAGCAACCCACGAATGCACAATTGATTCACTGATTCAAAAAGTGAAGCAGTGTGTGTCATATTTTGGCCCTAGATACCAGGACAAGACAGATGCCTTACAGAGGTGTAACAGGAGTGATAATAGTAAAAATACATTTAGTCGAATAACAATATAAACACAAACTTGTAGAATTTTTATCCAATTCATCATACAGAAAGAGACTGTGTTCTGAACGTGTCCTTAGAGTTTGTGTGAGGAGGGGATTTGTTGGTAAATTGCTATTAGTGTGGCTGCAAGTAAGTTTACATTTTACATTGTTGCAGTATCAACATCATCATTTATATTTTATGTCCCACTGGAAAACAAGCAGAGGCAACAAGACACTGCACAACATGGACGACCCGATGGAAAATGGGATGTATGACAACGACTACAACGGCATAAATGATGAAGCCTTCCCTCCTCTTCCTCCTCCTATCTCCCCAAGCCAGGGAGGAGCAGATGAGGCTGACCCTTTTGCAAATGGTGAGCAAAGCTAGTAAAGCCCCAAAGAAATTAGGCTAAGGAGGGGATATACACCACCTATAAATGATAACTTGTGGGTTTTTTATTGGTGTTTGTTATGTGACTACAAAGACTTTATGTTGACACAAAGTACTGTGATGTGTTGTGAATATGCAGGAGAGGACGAAGACGAGCAGTCGAAGCTGGCTGAGGCTCCTGCGGCTAAGAGAAAAGGAGTGAGGAGGCCGCAGCCTAAGCTGGACTCTCAGAGGTATGGCACACACACAACACACACACACACACACATACACACACACACACACACATTCACATTCACCTGATGACATGTGAATGTGTGAATATCTGATTTAATAAAGATTTCGTTGGACTCTCCAGTTTGATGCTTCTAGAACAACTTAAATTTTGACATTTGTTCCATTAGTTTTGATTTTATTAAATTAACATTTGATAGTGTAGCCAGATGAAATCAGTGACTGAATTTATTAGTTGCTTTTGGAAGGTTGATACATGAATCGCATTGAATGCGTCTGTTCAGACCAGGAGGTTTTCTGGATGCTTGTTCAGGTGTAATTCACCGTAAGTTATCTTAAATCTTTGACTGTGTAATATTTTTGTTTTCAGACTAATCTCCGAAAGAGGACTCCCAGCTTTGCGCACACTGTTTGATAGTATTCATTTCAAGGGCAAAGGGCACGAGGTAAGACTACACATCAGTAAGCAGTGAGTAGTTGTGCGGTATGTAGTGAAACAGTAAGTGATAAGTCTGACACGGTGTGTATCTGTGTCTGTACAATCAGGCTGAAGACCTGCAGCTGCTGATGCACAAAATGGAAAACTGGGCCCACAGGTTGTTCCCCAAACTGCAATTTGAAGATTTTATTGACAAAGTGGAGAGGCTAGGAAGTAAGAAGGATGTCCAGGTGGGATGAAGACATTTTTGCACATTTCCATGAAATTTTTCCTGCAGAGCATCATGGGAAGTCATTTGCTTTTTTCCCCTGGCAGACTTGTCTCAACCGGATACGAATGGACATGCCACTAACACATGAGGATTACATGAGTAAAGATGGTAAGAGGGAAACCTGACTGGGTCAGGACAGGAATATACATCATTCAGTCAGGGATCTTAGTCAGCTGTGCTGTTTGCAGCTAAAAGTCATCTGCTGCTGTGGTCAAACTTCATCTGGCTCCATTTTATATGGTCATAAGCTGTACAGTCTTATTTTTGTTGTCACTCTATGATCTCATTAGATCAAGCCAGATTAGATCTTTTGTGCCCCTATCGCAAAAGCTTGAAATTATTTTATTTCCATGTTGGCACACAGTTGGCACCTTACCCAAGGCAGGACTAATGAACTGAACATAATCTGTTTCATCTTTTACTTTACTGTGCGAAGTCCTCAGTGTGAGTCTTCTAAATTGTGGGGAAGTTTCCAGGTACTCCCAATTTGCATGTGTTTCTGCCGATTATAATGGCACGGTAGTCACAAGAGGTGAGGTGTCTAATTCTGTGAACATGTGTTTTTGCTGTAGGTGAGGCGGAGGAGGCGGCTCCTGAGGTGCAAGTCTTCAGGGATCCAGATCCATTCGGAGATGTGAGCTTCCCTGCAGTTTCCCCAGGGCCCGTCCACTCTACGCCAGCTCCAGCCACCCCCTCTTTGACTGAGGAACAACGGAAACGCATGGAGATGAACAGACAGAGGGCCCTGGAGAAGAGGCTCGCTCGCCAGCAGCAACGGCAGGCAACAGGTAGGGGGAACAAACCAGACGCTGCTCATGTGCTGAAGGCCAGGACAAAGGTTTTGTAGAACCATTTTTACTACATAGTAAAACAACACAAACCTCCAGAAACCTTTTTTGCTTCATGTAACCATGCGCAATCCTCTTGCTCTCTAGATCTTTCGGACTCTAACTCTGTGGACGCACAAGCCGACCAACCTCCCACCACCTCCTCTCCACGGGCGCTCACTACCTCCAAAGATCAGGATGAAGAGATGAAGGATTTGGACCAGGAACCAGACAGCATTGTTCCACAACCCAGTCAGCTTCCACCCAAAGACGACGCTGTCTCTCAGTGTGAGACGGCAGAGACCTGCCTAAGCTCCGTCCCTCAGCCCGGCAATGGGTGTGGGAACAGTGACGAACACTCAGGTGCCGTATGCAACACCGTTGTGTGAGTTTAGTATCACCTGTACGTCCAGAGATTTTTGATAAGCAGGGTGAGGTTGTGGACTTGTTTTTACCATATGTTCCTCCCTTCTGATTTCACCATCAACAGAGGTTTAATTGGAATTAAATCATTGATGCATGGCTGGATGGATGCATCTAGTATTTCTTTAATCTCTTTTTGAACTTGTGACAAGATAGTTAATGTTTGAATTCAGAAAAATGTTTTGTACCCTATTCTTTTGTAAAGCCTACATTTTTTATTAAAAGCATGGGTCAATAATTAAGTTCCATTAGCCTTTTATTTTACAAAGGTTTATGATTAATCATTGAATGAAAACTTGCAGGAACATTCAAAAACATTCAATCCACTTAAGATAAGATTCATATTTATGGTTCTGTGAGTGAATTCAGTTCTTGAATACTCTTAACAACTCTAAACAAAGAGATTTGTATTAATTTATCATTTTAATTACAAAACACAAAACACCAGTAAATATTCATCATCTTAGTTCAAAAATGCATAATCCAGCCCTTTGTACAAAACATAATATTTTAATAGAAATTAGCATGCATTAATACTTAATCTAATGTATGAATCATGAATAAAATAAACATTTTGAAGTAAGCAAAATAGATTTGCTTTCTGGGTGGCCTTATTTAATTGACAGTAAAGTACATTAAACTTAAAATTATTAACATCTATGCATTATACATAATATTATACAGTTTGGTATATACTTTAGTCCAGTTCATTTTACCAGTTGTGTTTAAAATATGCCTGCTGTGAAAATGATGATCCTGTAATGTTAAGTATGCAATTTTCCATATCAAAACAATAGGAAAATAGTTGCTAAAATAATTACAGATTGTAAACTAATTTCCTATAAGGATTAAAAAATATTTATTCCAATCCTCTAGGACACCCTGTCCTGACGAGAGGTATTTATCAGACTAAATTAGTTAAAAACACCCATAAGAAGGGCGTGGGGCCTTGGAGTGCATACTTACTCATGTTTCTAAGGATTAATCACAGCAGTCATATTTCATTCAGCGGTCATTTGGGGTTGGCCTCATGGTAATGTTGCTCTATGCTGCAGCTGTTCCGAGGTCCATCAAAGCCAGCTCTCTGATCTCCTCTAGGAGGGAGTACAGGTTTGGACTTTTGCTCTGGCGGAACTCTCTCTCCTCCCTTGAGAGTTTGGGGCCACGGGCTGCCTCCTGCTGGGATGCCTCCTCAGCAAGGCGGACCACCTCCTGGACCAAATGAGAGTGGCCCTGGGAACGGGCGGGCTGAGGCTCAGGATTTTGGAGGCACTTGTTGCTAATAATCTCTAGATTAAGACTACCTGCGTGGCAGCGTGAACAGCGAACAGAGATACGAATCTGTGTAGAGAAAGAGTCAAATGTCATACAATGCTAAAGTGAAGAAGGAAATGAAAGCAAAACATCATTCTGTGATGCTGACTTACTGTAATGTGGTTGAACAGTCTGAAAGTGGTGCTGCCAAAACTGCAGGTGGTGGTGACGTGGTCTGAGAATCGCCGCACAGAGCCGCTCTGCCACTCACAATCGCCATTCTTTCCAACAGTCACCACTTGACCCTCTCGGTTCTTCATGTACACCGGGCCCTTCACGCCATACCTACAGACAAACAGTCAGTACTTAAACAGTAAAGATCACTGCGCTCTGATGCTCACAAATGACTTATTTTTTGTAGCAGCCTTAAGGGATGGCACAGACATAAACTCGCATTTGCTGCGTCTTGCCAGTGTAATACTGTCAATCCTCCAACTTTGACTCATGAGCTCCCTCTCTATAAGGAGAATGTGCACTTTGCCAACAGGGTGCAGCTCCAAAATGAATGCAAGACAATAACTTCCACTCAACAACACAATTTTGAGCAGCGACCAAAAACTTTAGTATTTTCATTTGTTGCGCATCCTTCACAGCTTTGTTTTGGGTCACTACTGAAAATCAAGTTTAGTGAAATGCATCCACATAAGCTTAATTTTGGAGCTGCACACTCCTGGTGTGGCACTGGCTCTCGTGAGAGGGAGGGAATTGATGGGTCAAACTTGTGAGATCTATTGCCCTCAGAGGATGAGCACAATCTGAGTATGTGTCTTAAAAATTAGCTTCCTGAACCCCAGGTTTGCAACCACTACCTTGAGGCTTAAAGTGACTCACTTTATCTACTATTGAGAAGGCTTTGCTCATGAATATTCACCGCACCATTTTACCCCTGTAGCTTACAAATACTGACACTAGATTATTTGAAACCCCGCCAAAAGATGATCCTCATGCCCTGGGCTGGAAGCTGTATAGTATACACATTTCATTTGTTGCAGTCTTACTGAGGGACAAAGACCAACACGCCGTTGTCTCGGATGGCGTAGATGATGGCGTCAGCCACACAGTGCTGGTCTGTCTGAGGGTCTTTCTCTTTAAAGTAGAGGTACTGAAACAGCTCTGTGGACAACCTCTGGGCCTGTTGGGCTGCCTAAAAGGTCATACAGAGGTCAGAACATGCTGGGCCATGCTTTGACGGATTTACAATACTTAATGCACAGTAATCAGGACTGGATGTACCCAACTGGCCACACAGTGGTTTGCTTAGTAATGATTTATATAACTTATTATTGGGATGCGTATAGCCAACAGTACTGACCCTGTTCTTGTTGTTGATGTGCTGAGCCATTTCCTCCAGTTCTTTGTTACTGGGTAATGCTTTACCAGGGCCTGCACCACTGTCCACGTTAATAGCAGCGGTAAGAAGGCGGTGTACCATGATATCAGCATAGCGACGGATTGGAGAGGTGAAGTGTGTGTATCTGTCCAGAGCCAGACCTAAAATACAATCTGGTGTCAGCACAGTGCTTTAAATCTGAATGATACTTTCTTCTATATTGTAAAAGGAAGAGTAGAGTTTTTATAATGATATATATTTTTCTCTTAACACACATTTCATCTGGGGAATATTTAACCCCAAAAAATGAACCCTTGATGTGTCCTACGTAGATTCTTGCTACAATAAGATAATAACACCATTCCTTCAAGTTTACAGTTTCTAAATCAGTCTTGTGTTTTGAAATAATAACCCTAAATCAAATAAAGTACAAAATAATACATGTACCGTAATGGTAGTACTGGTCTTGAGACCAAGCACCAGTAGAGAAGTAGAGCGCCTGTGACATGGCGTGGGTGGCCATCATCCTAAGCAGCCTGTTCACCAGAGGGTCCTCTGGGTCCACAGCTCTCTCCAGAGAGTCAGCTAAAGCTTTGTTAGACCTGGAGGAGCAGAATAAATTGTTTTAATGTGGATGCTTTTCAACGTGAACATGGGTTGACTGCAATATTATAGAAAAGTAAACTTTTCTATTTTTTTAACAGAGCATTTAAAAGATGCAACACTACGTTTGCAGTAAATGATCTCTATCATGTAAGTAAGACTATATTAGACTACATTTTGGGCTGTGTTTTGCCCCCTGGATTTACAGTATTTAGTAAAGTAGTAGTAGTTTTATTGTAACATCACCTGGTATCGATTGTGAAGTCCTTTGCCTTGGCACTGTCCACCAACTGGCTGAAGAACTCCTGGCGAGGCGGTGGGTGATGCCTCAGCAGAGCTTGATGGGGAAAGGTCTCCTGAATTTTGCGTGCCACCCAGTGGTTGGCGTAAATCATGCATTCAGCCACTGTTTCATGGACCTCCAGGGGCTGGCGGGGGACCAGGGCTGTGATTTTCCTCTCCTCATCCAACTGGGCACGTACCTGGGCAAGGATGGCAACACAGTTACTTTGTGTGTAGATGGTAGTACATACACACAATGACAAAATCTGCACTTATCTGAAGTTTGTTGTTTACGCTTTTCCTGACTTGCTAGTGTATCCAATTCTTTTTGCATTATGGGACAACGGCCATCAAAAAGACACAAATTAAGCAGTGCACATACACACTACATTTTCAGAGTGTAGTTTGAAACTGGGATATAGTTCAAGGAGAAACCACCCCTACCTCCACGCCTTCCAGCTCCAGAGCGCCCCCCCTGTCTCTCTGTGCCCGGAGGTATCTGGCTATGTGTGTCAGCATCTCCAGAGCCTGAGTCAGCTCAGCTAGCTTAGCATCCTTCTCCTTGGAGCCCAGCTGGGCCAGTTCAGGAACCTCCACTTGCTCTCCATTGAGGAGGGCCTGAGCCAGCTCATAGTGGAGCTGATAGGAGGAGCGGATCAGGGTACGTCCATACCAAACTTTATTCACAGCTAACGTGTGGGCGTCAAGCTCCCACAGCACACTCATGGCATACCTGGACATGGGAATGAATGTTAATATATTCACAGCATATTTAGAGGTGTATCTGACCCCAACTTTCCAAAACAAATTCACACATCCAGCACTAAACGATACAGAGTTGTGTTATTTGCTGTCAAGATTAGTCAAAATTGAGCGATGACTATTTTGAGAATTGACCTGTACTTCTTTTGAGTGAAAATCCAGATTTAATGGTTCCAACTTCTCAAGTGTGGGAGTGTTGCTGCATATTGTAGCCTACAGATTTATCCAGAAATAATAACACATTTTTTCATGATGTAAATGGATTTGACATACGCATGCAAAATTTACTGACCTGTCCACTCCTCCCAGCAGAGAGCAAAGGTCTGAACTGAGAACAGCTGGCAACATGTCAAACCTGCGGTCTGCCAGATAGTACGTAGTTGATCTTGGAGGATAGAACAAGAAAATGGAGGAAATAACAGTCACTCAGTTGTCCTCTTAAAAGGCGTAACGATGACTGGTGGATCCCAAAATGTTTTTTCTTTTTGAATTTCCAATGTCAATCAATATATGCTTTGAAAATGTTCTTAAAAGCATAAATTCCAACCTTGAGCGTGCTTCCAAATCAGTGAGGGAGCCCTCAGTGACAAAGTGTGTAACATCAGCAATGTGCACTCCTAGCTCTAGCACCCCCCGGCTGGCAAGGCTGCGCACAGACAGCGTGTCGTCCACGTCTTCGCAGCCCTTTGGATCGATGCTGAACACCAGATGACTCTCCCTGAGGTCTCGCCGCACTGCTGTCTGGTTGGGGTCAACATTCCACGGCCTCTCAGGATTGTTGACTGGCATCTCTCTGAGCTGAAGATGGACACAGAAGCCCAAGTATAGTCATTTTCTTTTTAAGATATTTTTTTGGCTTTTCTGCTTTATTATGATAGGTACTGGAGAGAGATAGACAGGATTGATGAGTGCGAAGAGAGGAGATGACATGAAGCAAAGGGCACAGGTTGGAACAGAACCTGCGCTGATGCGGTATGTGGCATGGGCTCTACCATGTGATCCACTGGGGCACTCCACATAGACATTTTCACATGAAGTACCAATACATACGGCCAAAGTGAATGTGCATAATTTTTAATATCCATTGGCTGAATCGAGAAGCTATCAGATGTTTTTCACTGTATTTGACATAACTTTATTGGTAAATCAAACATAAATTATAAGTGCTTGAATTTCCATAAGAAAAAAAATTCTGTGAAATGTGTTGTGTGCCTTGGACAGAGAAAAAGAAAGGTTCCTATGCCATTGCATTACTCTAATTATGAAGCACTGAAAACTAATCAAAATAACATGTCGTTAAATAAACATGCAACTGTTGTTTCGAAATATGGAAGGCTCAAACTTAAACTGCCTCTGGGTGGCAGCGTCATTACATTCCTTGCTAATTATCCAACTGTGCTAACGTCAGAGGAGATTTTTCACAAACCTGTGCCTCAGAAAAAGGAGGAACATGAATGCAGTTCTCTATCAGGATGGTCTGGACCTCCGTCTCAAGTTCCCCCGCCAGACCAAGGACCTGCACGCTGTGTCCGTTGGGGTAGAGCGATGTACTTTCCCATGAATCGATGCGCACCACCACTCTGTGGTCCTGGATGAGGAATGCCAACAACGGTTTGAAGTTTGAAACAATGCCAAAATCATGATTTCACCAAGCTGTTCACAGGATTTATAATAGCACACAATTTGATTTTAAAGTGGATATAATTATGCAGCTCCTAAGATATACGACCCTTTTGTGAGAGTTTAGCCACTTAGTCGATGGCCCAAATGAGTGAGTTGACAGTCTATGAAATAACCAGGATATCAACTTATAAGAACTGCTGATCGTGTAGGGAAACGTTATCTAAGTCTGATTAGTTTCCCTCAAAGCAATTAAGTGTCTGTCCTGGTAAGCAAACGGGAAAATAATTCAGAGGGTGGATCGAACCTGCAGGGCATCAGCCTGCTGAGTGCTGATCCGGATCTTGGGGATGCGCAGGTCCCAAGGTGTGACCAGGATGCGCTGGGAGTTTCTGCTCTGGGACTGAGTGGCGTCTCTCAGAGGAAAGGTCACCACATAGTCTCTCCAGTTCCTCTGCAAGATCCCCACAACACGGCCTGCAGGGGGTTGTTTGTTTAGCAAACAAATAACAATACGCAAATACTTATGCTATATAGAAGGACCAGAGATATATTTAGTTGTGATGATTCAAGTCAAATGGACTTGGTCTTGAAGTTTTGTCACTTATTCAAGTTCTTCAGCTTCTTCAGTTCTGAGTCTTGTTGGTAAAATGGCATTTATCCCCTGATGAGTGACTCAAGATGTGAATGAATGAGATGATATCAAGCTAAATATATTTTATTTTGCCATTTTAATCAATGCAGAAGTTTCAATGTAAGATACTGATGGCAGATAATCCTTTTTTTAGCAACACACTTCAGTTCAGACCTGACATGCAATAAATCAGAAACAAAATACAGAGATTGTCCCCCAAAAGAGAATAAACATGACTGTCCAACCTGTGGGAATGGGTTTGCTCTGGTGGTCCTCTCCACTCTTTTCCTCACACTGTCCCTCAGTTAGGGCTGTGACCTTCCCTTTCCACTCACTTTTTGGCAACAACTCCACCACAACCATATCACCATGGACAGCTCTGTTACGATTCTTACCACCATAGACCATCACGTCACTTTTCAGATCTGAGACAAATAAGAAGTTGGACAAAGTCAGAAAAGGGAGATTGAGAATTAATTATGGAAATACTATACACACACACACACACACACACACACACACACAGTGCCCATCTTAAGTAGACACAAGCAGAATATGGTGCTGCAATAGTGGCTAGTTTTGCACCTGTGTTCTTGGCGGAAGCTTCTATCGTGATGAAAGCCTCAACCTGAGCCTGGTGCTTGTTGACCTTAAGTGTCCCCTTGCAAAAGAGACAAAAACATTCTTTGATTTTGTCGGGACATTGACAGTCAACAGTGAGTCCCATTTAAAACAATTTACATGTAAATGGTGTAAACCACAATGAATGGTAAGATTTGACATATGAGCAGGAAACCTTTGTATATTCTTTCCTATTACATATATTAAGAATCATACCAGAGGTGGCATGTTTCAGATTTATTAAAAGTCACCGATGCATTAACTTTTTTTTTCTTTCCTTCCCTTCAGGAGTGCAACAATAGCACACCATCATTACAATTCGAAAAAGATAAAGCATAAATGTATAAACAAAAATGTTAATACACATTTCAAAACTGATAACAATAATATTCAGCAATTCCCTATCGGGTCAGTGACAGGGTACTATTCATTCCAGTGTAATATGAAAATCAATTTGCATCTTGAAATTTGTGGTTGGGCAATCCATCAAAATAAACATCAAGACTTTGTTTACTTTGTCTGTTATCTGTTTGTGAAAAGTTGTGCAGGATATTAAAATCAATCTGCACTTATCACATAATCATACCATTAACTTTGACAGCAGAAGAGTAGATATGATGCTCATTGGGATGATTTAAGTTTTAGGACTCTGCAAAAATGACTTTAGGAGCTACCTGAAAGGTTGGAAGATGCACCTAAAACTCGTCTGCATCTATTCATTCATCTACTCGAGAGTCGAGTGTAGTATATGGGATTTGAAGACTGTTGCACAAATCCACATCCGACATGGTTATTTAACACAAAAATATTTGTTTAATAAAACAAAACACAGACAAACAATATGTTACATTAACAAAACTCTAAAGTTAAGATAAGTTAAACATTTTTAATATTTTAATGTGACTTTTGTTCATTTCTACTTTGTTTGGTTTGTACCTGAATGTATCGTCCAGACTTGATCCCAGCCTCCAAGACTTCAGCGGGCAGATGTTCAGTATATTCTCTCTTTGTGGCCTCGCTCTCCTTCTCTTGTAGTGCCTGAGAAATGGAGCTGTACAAATCATGGGCTGTCTGCAGTTCAGACCAGAAGTTAACCAAATAATCCTGGAAAAGGAAGAGAAACTTGATTACTCGGTCATTGCCGTATCTGAAGACTAATATAAAGATGCAAATATTTACGGAGAATTATTCCTTAAAAGCATCACTGTTTTGACATGGTGGTGACAGGAATAAATAATAAATAAATAAATCTCCCCAACCATAAAATGAAATGACTCTGCCATGCCACTGAAGCAATCATCTGCAATCATCACAAATCTAGCTAGACGATTTCTCTCCTCCAAGAAGTGTTTTCAGAGTTTCAGTCCGGCTACGTTTTGATATTTCTATCATTCATTGCTGTTTGACACATCTCCAGAGAGTAAAATTGTGGCTGCTTTGTCAAAACTTTTGCCAGGCGTGCGAGTTTACGCTTTAAGACAATTTGCTCCCTAACTACTTCAACTGCGTGTTGGTTGTTAAACAGTTCAATGGAAGAATACGGATGGAGAAACTGTGTACAAGGGAAGGCAATACAAGACCATTCAGTATTACACAATCCCATCAGCATTCTAAGAAATCCATGCTGTGCTGTTGTGTGAATATAATTTTTGAGAATTTAGAGGATAAAAAATTAAGCGATTTCATTTGGAAATGCACAAATTATGACTGAATCGATTGTTGCTGTCCTTTTTCAGATGTTTTGCAATCTTCGTCTTGCATTTAGACCTAAACCTTTATTGATGTGGTTTTAGTTTATTTATTCATTTACTTAATTCCCCATAATGCACAAAGGCTGTGACATATTGTTAGCTGAGCCCACAAATATGCACCAAAAGCATTACAAAAGTCATTAGGTTCAAGTAAATGGAGGGGAAATGGCACAGTTGAGTATTCTGTGTTTATGCCTACAGAATATGCTGTATTTACCTTAATGTATGAGCAGTGAAGGGGGGTGTGTGTCGTGTACCTGCACTGAGATGACGTACACACCACTGTTCAGGCTGTTGTACTGAGAAATGGCAGCTTGGTCCTCTGTAATCATCACTATATCCTTCATACCAGCCAGATGGTTATAATACCATACTGCTGCAGAGTACACGCACCTACAAAGACACAAACACACAAAGAAAATTCACAATTTAAAGTACAATGTGTCTCCCGACAGCCTGTTAAAACCCTAACCTTGGCTATTTTGAATGCAGTTAGAGTAACATAAATCATCGCTACCTGCAACTCGAAATTATTGTTTAACATTATGGAGAAAACAACACATAAATAATGTAATACAGCTATAATAATCTATAGCTTACTGCTTACTTTTTAATGCACTTTTGTACAATAAATACACTTAATGAGAGCAGACAACAGCAAAAATTGTGCTGGAAGTAAACATTAGGTCAGTGAATTAGGAAAGCAGGAGCTGGTGAATGAAACTTTTGGGCTAGAAATCGAAGGACTTCCCTGGGTCACTGGTAATAATGTTCACGTAGCCTTTGTAAAAAGATCCCAGTAAAGAATAAAGCAACCACAAACAAACACAGTGCTCAATATGCTGACCCGCAGTGAAACAAAAACATGTTTCCTCTCCATTACTACCTTTGCCAGCTGGACACAGAATGCTTTTCAATTTCAAAATAGACATACGAATGAAAATAATAAAATATAGTGTATGTTCATGAGTACTGACCTGGTTTGCCATTTGTCCTGGCTCTCCCCCTTCTCTCGTGGACAGTAGGAGAACTCTTGGAACTCATTAGCAAACAGCACACAGTCGTGTCGAGGGTCTTTCAGCAGGTTTCGCAGACGGTTGTATTGCCTGCTCATAAACATATTCACAAGGGAAACTTTATCCCTTTAGACACAGCTACAGTCCAAACACATATGAAACAGTAGTTGGAAAGACAAATACTATCTATACACACTAAACAGAGCACCTCACTGTGGCCACGTGGCCTCAACATATGTTCTACCACCTCCATCCACCAAACATCATCAAAAACTGAAGCCTCATCATATAAATGATTTTCAAATGGCGTTGTAAGCGGAAATAACCAAACTGGAACGGAACCAGAGATCACCTGGGACTCATTATTGACACTGTTAATTAAAATTGCCCAAAGCTCTCCTGCATGTTTAAATAAGGGATTCTAAGAGGGGAGACCTCATTTAGCTTTGTCAGCTTAGCGTTGATATAATGAGGTTGAGCCCTGCCTACTCGTTACAGATCAAAGTTTCATATAAGGCTAAAGTTTCTCTGCTCAAATTGCTGATTTTTTTTTTTACCAGCAGTGTAAAATTAATTCTATGACCAATTATGCAAAACAGAAAGCAGCAATCCTCAAATTTCAGAAACTGGAACTAGTGAATGTTTGGTATTTTTACTGGATAAATTATTTAAGCAGTTATTTCATTATTAATATGGTCACAGATTAAATTTTAACGACCAACTAATTGTTTCTGTGATACCATAATATAACTATGTAAGGCCGAAGGCGTCTTAAGAATTCCTACACACTAACAAACTATACACACCTCTACATGGTGTGTCAGTACAGCCTGCAGGTGCTAGCGTACCTGCGGCCTTTGCTGTGCTGCACGGCCTGGCAGGCAGTCTGAGTGAAGACGACACCTTGTAGCTCTCTGAGCTCCAGGATCTCCATGTAGTCGACCACCACCCCAACATCAGGCACCACATAATGGGTGACCTCTCCTGGCAGAACTTTGCCATCTGGTTGGAAGGTTAACAGGAAAGAAAATTTGATTTTGTTTTCTATTTCACAACAGTTGCCATGGAGGTTATGATTAGATATGAATTTGTTGTTTGTTAACAGGACTATTCAAGATAAAGACATTAATCTTGGAAAAAATTATATGCTTGTGCTTTAGCATATTCATAAAAATCGCTGTGCAGTCTTAAATAGCTTATAAGTAGGCCCATACAATTAATCAAACTGAAATTGAAATAAAAATCTGATCACCGACGATTACCAAATCGAATATGATTTATTTACACATATAATATTGGGGAAAGTGCTCCAAACTATGAAAATGGTAGCATGCCTATGGGATTCTGAGGCAATGACAGTAATTGTGCCATGAGATAACCTTTGTTGTGATTTGGCGCTATATAGATAAAATTGAATTGAATTAATCCCAGAGCTGACCAACTGGCACTCCTGAGAAAGTCAACCACTCACAATGTACTGTATTTTGACCAACCATGGTTTATTATGTTTAAGCAATGTGCATATAGCAGAGGGCTGCAATAACGATTAAATGAATAAAGTCACTTAGGAACTGGATAAGGACAGGACAGGAACTTAATGTAAAAACTTCTCAGTTGTGATATAACTTACAAGTTGAAAACCAAACCAAAGTTATTGTTGATGTTTTCCCAACATCAACAATCGCTTCACAGGATTTCAGGATCACAGCTGCAGTCTAAGAGAAAAATTATCTTGCAATTGTCATTGGTGATCAATTGTGTAAAGTTGTACCATGAAGGTCTAGGACACTACTGCACACCTTGATCTTGGACTTACCACTTGAATTCACAAAGAGCCCAAAAATACTAGGGCCGGTCCTGGCAATCCAACACAAAGTAAACACCTACATAAACAGTGTCAGCGTGGTTAAACTGTATTAGATTTGAGAGAGTTGAATGTAGTGAAATACATCAGCAACTGTGTTTCAATTATTCTGATTTTTTTAAACTAACAATATTTTGTCCATTATTATCAGTAGCCTTCTCTATCCAGCTTTCTCTTGTCATTCAGCTAAAGAGTTTATTGATTAATAAAAAGTTGCTCGTTGTTGTGTTTCTTCTGCATGTGAGTTCATCTTCGAATGAAAGTGAATTTACCGTTCACGCATTCCGCCTGGCACAGGGAGCTGAAACACGGTACCCGCTCTCGGAGGTAATGTTCCCGAACCACACGAACCTTCCCACCCCGGTAGCTCTTCAGGTGTAAAATCTTCTCGGTCTTAATCATTCTCAGTAGTCAGGAAAGAGCCATGAATTTGGTTGCTGATGTTTATGAGCCTGTTAGTCACAAAGCGGGAAGACACAGTAAACAGGAGTGTATGACGCTCGACGTCAAACGAACAGACAACGTCATCACGTACAAACGCCAACTTCTAGTCTCGCTGCATTCAGGAACGGTGGGAAAAACCAGCGCAAATTCAGCCTAAGTCGAATTTCTGTGGAACATTTTCAAATATCTTTTGATTTAAGATGAACATGTGAAACAAACACCAGTATTCTATTTCATCCACCCTCCACTTAAATAAAATGTATATAATAACGTTTTCTATTCCGTTCGGTTCAAGTTAATGATAAAGGCACAATTTCCATTATTTGAATTATGCAAGCTTTTCCTATAACTAACGAGCTTGTTATCAGCACATGAAGGCGGCATCACTCCTCATGATCAACATCTGAAGGTTTCTTCTCTAGTCAAAATGCTTCTTTTAGTCACTGGCAATAAGTGCACAGGAATGTTAACATTTAGTTCATTTCTTTCATTTCATCTTTGGAGGACACATTGAAGAGGAAAACTAATTTGCAATGGAGCCGAGGTAGCAAATCAACAATAAAAATGACTTTAATTTCATTAAAAGAGTTATACATTGAAAGAGCTTGAAGATTGAATACAAATATAAAACAACAATGAAAGGACTGAAAATTCAACAAATTAATAAAATAAAGATTATAATAAAACAGCTCAAATAGGACAAAACACAATTAAAACAAATTTCCTTGAATTTGAAATGAGATCCCAGAATTTACCGACTGATAAGAGGTTATCCCATGTATATGTTGCAATAGCTTAAAATGCTGTTTTTTTCTATTTCTGAATGACTTGTGGGACATAAAATGTAGTGTGAGCCAACTCTGTAAGAAAGAAAGAAGGGTACTTAATTGATCCCCATAGGGAACTTAATGTTCTGCATTCTTACCCATCCCCAATGAGGAGCAGTGGGCACATACACACCACAGCACCTGGGGACCAACTCCAGATCTTCCACCTTGTCTTGGTCAGGGACAATGGCAGGAGTGATTAACCTAACTTACATGTTTTTGTGGGTGAGGCTGCCTTGAGTGTTATAATAATAATACAGAAGACAGATATACGGGGAATAGTGCAATAATAACTTTGAATACCAAGAACGTAACTTATTGTTGGACATTGTATATTTAATATAGAGCCAAGAATAATGCAAAGAGCATTGAGCAAAGTTTGGCATACAGCTATCAGTCTGGTGTAACTGGAATAGAGTCAGGTAGATTTCAATTGATTATTTAAAAGACTATTTTGCACATAAGAATCGGTCAACATACCTCATCCATCATTTAAACAAACAAATCCATGAAGAACGCAATGGATCTGTGTCATTATAACAATACTTCAGTGTGTCCAGTACTTTAACCCTTTAAACACAGTTGAATGCATTAGTAACTGAGTATGCTGAAAAACAGTTCTGGGTTTTTTAAAGCACATGAGAACAATTTAATTGTCCTTTTCAGTATTGAGTATACTGCACAGACAATGCACATTTTAAACTTCTGTTCTTTTTTAAATTTATTTATTTTTATTCCAATATCCACTACACAAAACCTTACTTTTTAAGCTAAGAGCATCCTTATATTAGTGATAACTTGTTATCTGGAAACTTTGGGTATTTCACTAGAATGTGAAATGAATCTTAAAGACCATTAGTGGTTAACTCAGAGTTTAATTAAAGTTATTAATTAGGGTTTTGCTTATCTAGACTAAACTCTGCTTCGACTGTAAGCAGCTTTAGTGATTTACATTATGCTGCATAGGTTGATGCTTTCTAGAGGTAACAGATTTAAAGGCAACACTCAGTTTACAAACCCAGAGGGAACTCTCTCTGTCTTTCATACACACACAAACACCCGCGCGCGCGCACAAACACACAACCGATATAATTTAGGGTTTATGAATTTGTGAATGGTGTTTTCTCATTGTTTGTAACCAGCAGGGACATCATTGCTAAATGTTCCCCTCTCATCGCCAACCAAAGATGGTGTAAATCCAAGAAATAAATCAGCCTTTCCCAGTCTCTTGAATACTATCGTGTCTATGGTGGTTCCAAACACTGAGTCCCCATCTCGGGAATTTATCCTTAACCAGACTTTGACAGGAAACCAGATCAAGAAGAAGCAATCACGTTGCTCATGATTTGATTACTGTCCACCACAATGCCCCCTTTTTTACGGAAGACCCCAAAAGATAACTTATTATCTTGAATGAACCCGTTGGTGACTCATTTAAACAAACGTCAATATCGATATTTTGTGGGATAAACATGCATGCTGTGCCAACAAGACATACATAAGATAGTCTCAATAGTAGGCCTATGTGCCTGTGTAATTCCTGCAGAGTAAGAATTTTCCCCTATTTAAGACCATTTTTTTTATTGTAGCATGGGATGTATCCCCCGTTTGCCCTTTAAAAAAAATTCAATGCGAAAAACAAAAAAAGCTGCTAAATCAAACACATATTAGAAAAAGTAAGCCCTCAGACGTTCTCATTGGTCTACGGGTGCAGCATGCAGGAAGTGACATGAGGATGCTGCTCTTGCTCTCCCTGTGACTCTTTGGCAGCTCTGAGTAGAGGAGAAGCTGCTGCAGAGCAAAGCAGAGAGCGCAGAGAACGGACAAGTTTGCAACTACCTAAACGAGGATGCCGAGGGCTTTGCTGACGTGTTTGCCACTGCACGTCTTTCAACATTCATTTTTAAATAATATTTTATCCCCACACTGTTGATAGAAAACACGGTGTAAGTTTAATACATCCAATTCATTTACAATCAGCCGAAGCTGGTTGCACCTGAGAATCAACTTTATTTAGCACGCGCCCTTCCCGCAGATTCGTGAAGGTAAGCTCGAACTTTATTTAACGAACTGTTTTTTCTCTCTAAAGGGTGTTTTATCAAAACAATCAGACTTTAAGGGTGGTTAATCATACTAAATGCTGCCGTTAACTTTTAATTTTTAGGGTTCTGTAGTGACCTGCACTTAGAATATTCCTAGCCAAAGCGACCATAAGACCGTTTGTTCATGTGTTATTTGTAAAAGTCGTGCTAAGTCGTGTGTAAACTTTGTTCCAATTTTCCTATGAGAATAAAAGTCAAACAGAGAAATGTCCATTACGAACATTACCAGGGTCCTTCTGTTGTTAATATCATTTTATGCAAACGATTTTGACACAGAAAACTAAGTTTGTCTATAATAGTCTTCATTGTTATTGACCGTGTGATTTGTTGACATGTAGTCACCACGAGTTTGATCCCTCTTGGCCTGTTTGCATCACCTTTACTGTGTTTGGATCAGTATTTTCTTGGGTTTGTTAGAGGTTAAACCCTTTTTAATGTGGTCAGTGGTTATCATCCACAGAAACCCTGTCAGTGATCTATAAGTCAAACCCGTGATGATCCACTTCAGGACTGAGTCCGCTGCTGTCTACTGACACACTTTCCCAACTCAGTCCTTGTTATTGTTGTTTTAATGTCAATCAGACAGGTCAGGTCATGGTGATCATCATTGTTGTAGTATTTCCATTGATTCCCTTGAGGCAAAACATGAGGCCGATGTCACACAGTAACACGGTGTGATCACTAGATGGCGATGTTGAGAAAGGCACCTGCGAGCCAACAGCTGCCCTGCTGAACCTTGTGCCGCTGTTACATCGTCAAATGACTGGGAGAGCTGTGTATATGTCAAGTTTGTTGGAGTGTATTCAGTGTGAGCAATCATGTCATGTTTGTCTGTATTTAGTCTCTATACTTAAAGCGAGTGAAACGTTTGAAGTGCTTCTGCTTCTGGAGAAAAAAATCTTTTCATGTTTTGGTTCGAGCTGACCTCTCAAGCTGCTTCATTCACTGTGCTGTATTTAGAAACATGTCTGTGTGAAATATGCCACAGAGACATTTGTCACAAATGCGTCCTCGCAATAATAGTAATGCAGCTTTCCACGACTCATGGGCTCTTAGTTTAATTAAATGTGGGCCTTACGTTTGAAGATGACGCTGTGTGTAGGCTGTGTGTGTGTGTGTGTGTGTGTGTGGATGTGGGTGGATGGGAGGAGGGGGGTTGCCTGTGTGGTGGAGGAGGAGGTCAACAGTTTATCTGAAGAATTATTTCAGGGCCATAATTTGCCTGGAGGCTGCGCAGGGGAAGGACTGCACTCGACACAAGGCTCTGAAAGGCGAGACAAAATGTTAAAAAAAAATAAGCTTGTAGATTGACAGACAGATTGACAGACAGATCGATAGACAGGTCGACAGACAGATCGACAGACAGATCGACAGATAATTTAACATATTTTGTAAATACATTTATAATTTTTGTCAAGGCTCATGACACACTGTCAAATACTGATTCCAAAGACTTTAAAACACATGTGTGCTCATTCTGACTGAATAATCCTTAGGTTTAAAAGTCTAAATGTTGACATTGATACCAAGCTGTCAAACATCAAAACTAGTTTACATTCAGGTTAAAATGTTCTCCATCTGTTTCTTAATCAAATAAGGCTCCTAACAATCTATGTAGGTATATCTATAATCATCTCTTTTTTTTAATCTTGCGATTAGTATAAAGATTTTCCAGAAATTTTGCCTTCCAGTAAATCCTCCAGAGATTTCTTTTCATAATTTTCCAAAAATTGAGACTTTGCAATTTTCTAGAACAGCGTTCACCATGTTCTGTAGTTAGTGTTATTATCCTCATTAGCCGTCACTCAAGAGGGTAACAGGTGGACCTCGATGTTCTAAATTTCCTTTTGATTATATAAACCACATACAAAAATTGTCGTCTGGTCAAGTTAACCCCTTATTGAGCACCAATGAATCATAAATTTTAATTTTAAATTCTAGTAAAAATCTAGATGTTTCTAGGTATGTCATAATTTATGAACTAAACACAAAATAAAATACAATTAACAATGTAGAAAATATATTAAAACAAAATAAAATAATTAAAACAGAGGAGAAAAGTTTTTGCTTGTACATGAACTGGTAATTGGGTGCACGTTAGGCGAACAAAGAGACCTTTTCACAATAATATAGTATAGCATGTTGACAATTAATGCATCTTTTAATGTGGAAAATTAAGGCGGTGTATTTGTGATTTAAGAAAATCTTAAGAAGAAAATTTCCCCAGAATGCATCCTAATATATTTGGCATCTTTGGACACATAAGGCTTAGAGTAGAATTTGAAGTGAAACTTTATGAAGATGGACACGTTGTTGGTTACCACAAAGCTTACACTGTGAGGAATCATATCCTCACAATTTGACAAGAACAAGACAGGGAAAACAAAAACTGAAAACCAAACTTTTCAGCATTTCAGCGTGTGCTGCAACGTTCGCTCTGTCTTAACGAGAAGTCATTATAGAGAATTTATTTTCAGGCCCTTATGAAAAGAATCCTTTTCTTGCTCCATGGGTCATATCCTAATAATTGTCGCTTCACACGCCTGCACTTGTGTTATTGCCTCTTAACGGTAAACATAATTCCAGTCACCTTTAAAGAAAAACAGGCTGTTGAGAGCAGAGTGTTGAAGTGTGTCCATAGCAGTAACATTTCCTCCAGGCTGGCCAATCCTCCATGCTTACACACCAAACAGTCTACGTCTCACTACAGCCACAAAGCCATTAAACAGTTGATTTGCTTTAGCCTTCAGGAGGATGCTGGCAGCGTCCCTGTGGGTGTCTCTGGGCCACGTGTAAGCTTTTTGCTCCTCAAATTCAATGTTGCTCAGGTACAAAGTGTTGGAAGTGCCGTCTGCCGTTCTAGCGACTCTCTAACTACTACTTTTCACTTCCATTCCTGTTTCATTCCAAAATGTTATTTACTTTCATTTTCATTTTAGAAAAAATTGCTGCCTGAGTCACTCCAGGCTATATATGCAAAAAATAAATGACCCTGGAATGTCTCAAGATGACTTGAAACTTCAACACAATCCCATTATGTGCTTCGACTTCTTGCCAGAAGATTGAGTTTAATTTTTCTGGAATTTGTTTTATATTGAACTGAAGTTTTCATTTATGTACTTAAATTTTGTGTTGTGGAAAGGATCGCGGCAACTTTAGGATTACAGTTTGTCTCATCATTTTTATTGTGCATTTTACCAGACAATACCAGATCATTTCTACATGCTGCGAAAGCCGCCTCCTCCGATATGTGATGAGGATGGATTATTTAGTCTGAGCTGAGATCTCATTTCAGGGTTATATTGAACATGATCACTGGCTTTGGCGGCAGCAGCCATTTATGTTTCCAGTCTGTTGAACCCTTTCAATTGGGAATCGCATGTTCTGTCCGATCAATACATGTAATCAGTGCTGATTAATGGGAGAACACTTGCTTGCTTGTTATTTCTCAAGGACAAGTGAGAGTGAGTTCCAGTGGTTGTTGTCTGCCTTGAATGTCCTGAGCTTCACACTGTTGTTGTTGTTGTTGTTGTTATCATTATTATTATTATTATGTCACTTTCTTTCTAACAGAAGGAGGGAAATATAATTATCTAGGCTCATCTTTGTCTCACTGATGTTTCTTACACTCAGTTTGTCTTTGCCGACAACATTCTCACTGCTTATCATATAAGGACTAGAGATGAATATGTAGCGCTTTATTTATGGTGTTCTAGAGCATAACCAGCTGCTGAGAGGGTGGGGGGGGGCTCAGGCAAAGGCAAAATATCAGTCATGAAATTCAAATGGCTCATAAGGTGGAGGAAAAAGGGAGAGACCATTAAGGCCAGCAGCAGCGGTCTCTCAGTATCTTATTCATCCTGCAACAAAAGCAAAGAGGGGGAGAATAAAATAAAAGCAACATGAAAGACTTTTAAGTGGCCTGGCGGGTATTCTAGAATGGACGGATGGGAGGATGATGGAGCTGGAGCCATTATAAAACCTTGTGAATGGTCTCCTCAGGGCAAAAACATGTGTAACATGGAAGACAAAAGCTGAGCTGGGGATGTAACATGTTGTCACCAAACAAAGAGGCAAAGCCTGACCTGTTACAGTGCTGAGATAGGAGCAGTGCATGATGGGATAAGCTACTGCATATTCGTCCTCTTGGAGTCTATGATATGTTTAAATGTGATTTTCTGAGTTTTCATCCTCAGATCGGTTTTGCACATAAAGTTGTAAAGTAAGTAAATGAGCTTTGACAGCTTCCTTCAAAAAAGAGGCGGAGAGTCGGAAGAATTATGGTGGATTAGAACAAATCCGAGTAATATTTGCTTATTGTAAAGGATCCTTATTTTCTGTCAATCATCAGTGTGTCACGGGTCTCAGTGGGGTTTGTTACTCAGCGTACTATGACTGCTGCTAATCAAATATTTCGTGATTTCGTATTTATACGAAATTCGTATTCGAATAGTTCGTATTTTCGTGAGAATTTGTTTTTCGTAAGTGGCGAAAATGTAGACTGTAAAGCAGAGAAAAGCTCCTGCACTGTTTATGTCTTAGTAGTGAGCATCAACTCCTCAGTCATTAATTTGAGTCTCGTCCCAGTTTACATGAATAATTTCTCAGCAGAATCTTTGCCATCACCAGTTTCTATCTTGAACTGTGCCCTGTAACTGCTCTTGTTGCTGCTTATTTTTTTTGCTGAGAATCTGCAGAAATATTTTCATCATCTTTTGTGAGCGCAGACATTAGAAATGACCTTCAGTCCGTCGATGAAAGAAAGTGCTGATTGTCATGTGCGGCTGCTGCTGCTTCACTTTGGAAGAATCTTCATGTGCTCTGACGTGACTATCTTAAGGAACCTTGGAGATAAAGTTGGATTACTTTCTTTAATGTTCACAGCACGACTGCAACAATGTACTAATTATGACGGACAGCATCATATCTTAAATACCTTTGGATTTTTATATGTTTATGTGTGTGTATTTAAAAAGTGGACAGCCCTGTTAGCGTCAGCAGGAGAGATTTTTCTGGGATTAGGGCAAGGATTAACTTTTTACCCTGAAATTAAGAAGTTATTTATCCAAGTGACATATTTAACTTTGACAAGTACATTTCAACATATCAATAAGCACAGAGGATCTTCCCACTGTGCTGCCAGCACTCTGAAATGGTGTTCAGATGTAAATTCACCAAAAAAAGGTCACCTTGCGTTTTCAATAGTATATGAATTTGACCCAAATAGCTTTTTGCTTGAAGTTTGAGACGCGGAGGAGGATGAGTTCCCCGTTAACTCATTCTGTTGTCATTCTTTCAAGAATTCAGTTGTTTTCCTGATGTTTTCCCGTGAACTATCTTTGTTTGTCTCAGGGTTTGCAAAAGTAACTTGGGACACAAGAGAAGCCTGTTACAGTCATTTCACACTACCTGACTGATCTGTGATACTTCAGAGGATACTTCACACAATTGACACACTGTCTACTCCCAAAACACACAAAATCGTTCACGATTGTGACGACTCCCATTAAGAGGAGGCAGACATCAGCTTTTCTGCTGCGACTTTTAATCAAGTGATGTCAGACATCCTTTTCTGCTCGCAGTGCCCGTCTCAGATTTGAAAAGAGATCAAGGCACGTGGCCTGCACTTAGTCAGACGACAGCATTTCCACATGTGTGGTCATAGAAAGCGCAAGTTCAACATCATTCTGATTTCAGCTCTGTTTTAAATTTCATCTTTGTTCACACCAGGTGATAATCGTGTCACCCTCCATGACATTGTTTCAGACTCATGCTTCTTCATTAGATACAGTATGATGACAATGTTGTGTGACATATTTCAGATTTAATCAGTGCTATAACCACAGACACAAGGCTGTGTGTTGAAAACGCACAGTGGCTGAATGAATGTTTCCATTTTTTTGTCATCCCGCGTACATTATACTCCAAATGAAAACGTGCATTGCAGTTTCACCTTGTTTTAGATTTCATTAAAACCCCCAAAAAAAGCATCTGAATACCCCATGAATGGGAACCACATGCACTCAGCAACTTTAAAATTGAGACAGAATTGAAAAGCCTGCAGTGGCCCTGAGAATAAATTTGGAGATATGGTCATTATTATTCAGGAAGTGCATTTCACATGAACCAAATCCCACAGTATAGCTCAGCTAAACCCAACGTGTTCCTTTCCATCACAAGACATACGGACACAGACACACACAAAATTACCAAAGGGGGTTTCTTTAACCTCGCTGGCCTCCCTTCATTTATGTGACGATCAATTATTAGCTACTTTATCTCAATGACAAGTGAACTGTCCTCTGTGGGGCTGTGTGTGACTTTTTACAAATAGTGCTGATATGTCTGCTTATGTGTGCCAGCTCGCCCAGGGGAATATCACAGCTAACCCACAGCTTCCTGGCTTAACTCCTCTCACTGTCTGTCAATAGGAGCAGAGGAGCCATAAGAGCAGGGACTGAACTTTATGTAGGAGTTCTGGGTGAGTGTGCACACAGTGGGGCCAGCTGAGAACCCAAACTCAACTCCGGTGCTGATTTTGTTTGTCTTACAGGCATTGGAGAAGTGAGCTCACTGATCGTTTGAAATAACAGAACAAAAGGATTCACAGTCTGGAAGTACTATCTGGCACTATTTTTTTTTTTTTTATCTCCTAAAATTGGAGTAAGCATTCAGTATATTTTATCGCATAAATCGACATCAATAAAGGGATTAATCAAGTGTTATTTTATCTTATCTTATTAAGTGATTTGTGACGGTAGCAGGTGGAAAGATCCCAAAACAACAAACAAGCTCAGCTAAGTAAATACCATCCTCTATTAAATTACTATGGCTAACCTGTGAGCAAACGGTTGCCACAGACAGAGCATCATGAACATCCCACTACAGTATTGTCGTCCAGGTGGCCAAGACCTGTGTGTACAGTGTGTTTTAGTGTGTGAGACAGAGGGTGGTGCTCCCCCACCTCCACCACGGCCGAGGTGACTCCACCTGTTTCGGCGTTGGCATTTGTTTACCTTACTGTCACCAACAACAATGCATTTTAGAGTTCGGTATTCGTATTTGCCTCTACTAACTGACAAGGAATTGCATTGCCACACACTCCTCTCCCCTGGGATCCACCTCAGTGGGGTCCTAGTTTATGGATTTTATATGGCGCTACTACTGTGATTTAACTTTGTGAAGCAATCAGTCCACTCTGGTACTGAGTTCTCCCGATTATACTTTTATATGATTTATATTATCTTTATATAAGATGTAATGAAGGAAAATAAAACAAGAACAGTTTAGATAGATAGATAATGCTGCTTTAAAATTGTTCATGACATTTTACAGTAAAGAAAAGAAAATTGAACATCTACGCTTTGTGTAATTTTTTTAAATTTTCTTTATTTTAACCTTTGTGTACTTGGTGGTACTTTGCCAGCCATTTGAATACTTGACTTTTTCCTTTTCATTTTGACATTTAGACAGGCAGCACACACTCAGTCGGTTCCAGCTGGTGGCTATTTATGACTTAATATAATTAGAGTGGAGGATGTTTGGTGAGAGCAGTGAGACTCAAGCCTGTCGTGGAAGCACAGAAAATCCAAATAATGAGCTAAATGCTCCTAAAATTTACAAAAATCATCTGTAAATTGTCTATAAGGTATATTTTGGCATTTGTTGTGTTTGTGGTTACTTGCTCTAAAATATTTGAAATTCTGACCTCTAATGATTGTGCCTTAAGGGGCTCATTAGTGCAGTTCCTTCCAAGTATTAGACTTTTGAAGTTTAATCTTTAATTATACAATGAGGAAAATCAGCATATTCTTCTATTGCTGGAAGTAAATGGTAGAAATTGTTGTCTGTAAGTCTAAATATTTTGACATTTCAGTTTGACAGGTTCTGAACATAAGTGACATACAACATTTTGTAGATGTGTCTGTAACAAATATTATTTTACTAAGAAATACTGACTGTATGTTGGAGATTATAAGTCTTGTCGCTGGTTATTCCTCGTCCTCCCTTGCCTTGAGATCTGCACTAACTGTGACCAACGTGATTTCTGTGTACATATCCACTATGTGTGTGTATGAAAATAACCACCAGTCCACATCAATCATTCCTAAATAACACAGTCCGGTCACGCCATAGATTCCCCCTAGGCCGGGATAAATGATTAATGCCATTGAAAAAATACTGAGACCAGTTGTACAATTTGTTATTTGCACTGGGTCAGCTTGTGTATCGACGAATAAGGTTTACTCAAACAGGAAACAGCAGGGAGTGTAGTTTCAAATTGAGGGTGGGAACAAGAGAGAAACAAATCCTACAAAGGAGGAAGATTGACATCAAATGAAGGAAAACCTGTAGTAAGAAAACAGTCAAATGTAGACCTAAAATCAAGGAAAATTTTCAATATTTCACGATTTTCTGTTTTGTTTTTTTTTAATGTACAAACTACACCGCTGGCATTGTTTTGTACATTGGAGCATTCTGGAGATATTTGATATTCTCTTTCCCAGTCTGAGAGGCTCTGAGCAGACCCGTCCAGAACCCTGTGTCAAGTCAAATCAAGTCAAATTTTCTCTGTAGCTGAATATCGCGGACAGCACAACGCCTCGAAGGACTTCACAGGTCCACACAGCAAATTGTTACAAACCCAGCCCGAAGCTCTCTAGGAAGACAATGAAAACTCCCCAAAATACCACAGCATGTGAGGGGAAAAAAGGAAGAAACCATGGGAGACTCCTCCAACAGCCAGGTGTGCAGTAGGAGCTACAGGTGGGAGAGAAAAAGGAGAGATGTAAGAGTAAAGGTATAAATACTACACCGAATCTCAAGCCACGGGGATGCAGTCAGAATGAATTAGAGAGAAAAGGAAAGAGAAAGGGAGAGAGAGAATAAATACAACATATAAATAAATACAACTTATATAAAGCACCATAGAAAAGTTGTCAACACGCAAGAATCATGGAGTCAGTGAGAAGAGGGAGAGAAGTAGAAGAAAGGGATGGTGCGAAAGAAAGAGAGAGTAAAACTATCCTGCATGGAGCAATGAATTTAGTTGGCTACAAATCCACTTATTGTTGTCCAAGTGGTTTCTCATGACATTTTACCTTTTTTTTGACACATTTGTAGAGATATTCAGTGGGGAATGTTGTAAGGAAAAATAGTGTCCAAAGAAAACAAAGTTATTGTGATTCTAGTATCACACAGGTCTGTTTTGGAATTTGAGTAAACCTCTGCTGTAGATTCGCACGAGCTTTCACCTCGCACACAAGCAAATCTGTTACCTTGGCAGATAATCTGTCAGCCCTGTTACACCAAGTTTAGTCACCGTCTAAATAGCAATGAACCACGCTCAAGCTTACTTACCAGACCGTCTGCCACAGGTCCTCTAAATGGCCCTTAAAATTAAAGAATCGCACAGCTGTGTAAGTCTTCTCCGAGGTAGTTTGGTCCCGTCGATTCAAATGGCTCTTTGGCTTTTCTTGCAGTATTCCAATTATTTTTCTCTATAAATTCAGACTGAATCAAGGCTGGCTGGAAGAAACTAATAAGTCAATGAAAACACCAAAGTCCTTTATACTAATGTTCAAAAACATCACCTGTTCTAAACTCAGACTCCATCATTACTTATTGTGAAGCCCAGTGTGTAATTGCAGCATCTTTTATTGAAGCAACGAACAAACGAACTCATGAGTCACTCACGAGTCCTTGAAGAGAATAATGATCATGTTTGACTATAATTTAGAAGTCTTTGACTGAATCATATAAAAATCCAGACAGAAAGTGGATTGTCAGATAATCAGGTTATACAATAGGCATCTGCAGTGCAAACACTTTTTTTGGCGAGAAACTCTATTAAACAGCTTCTTTTTGCATTTTATTTCACATTTATCTGTACTTTCTATCGCTGCATGCATTTTCTGAGCTTACCTTGCTGTCAGATAACCCAAACTGCAGTGAACAGCGTTGCAGCAGGAAACACAATAACTTGGTGATAGTTTTAGAGAGCTGAGTATATTCAACCTCTTGTGGCTTAAGCAAAATCACAATGGTCAGATACATTGCTGATTCAAAGCTTTAAATCCACATGCTCAATCAGCA
>OMNV01007611.1:40877-59721 GCA_900303265.1 Brotula barbata
GGGGTTGTCTGTCTGACAAATAAGACGCTGTGAGTTGTGTCTGGCGGTCCGACCGCCTCGCTCTGGCTCAGTTTCCTGACAGGCCTCACTCAGGCTTACAGAATCGACTCTGTGGGGCACTCTCGAGAAAAAATCTCTGCTGAGATCACTAGAGTTTGCTTCAGCTGGCTTCTCTGGCAGATCTTTATAAAATAAAAGCCCGTTGCTTCGTTCGCCTCCTCAGTGACTGTACTTTCAGACAGAAATGCCTCTCAAGTCTGAGGTGCATTTAGATTTAATTAATGTAGTTTAATATATTTGTGCTTTCGGGAGTGAATGCAGCTTTTTGCATTATGCACATCGCTGTACTTTGATGACAGATTGGTGTGTCAGGGCAACAGCTACATGACGGTTTAAAAAGGCCACGTATATAACCGTGGTCGACTCTGACGTTTTTTTTCATACGTTCGCCATATGCTTATGAAGTCCACGTCTTTTGTGTCTCCATAATACAAAAAGGAGAAACTGGGCCATGCATGCTTTAGAAACCTCTTGATCTAAGTGTGTGTGTGTGTCCCCACGTGTGTGTGTCAGTGAGACTCATGCCACATTGACTATTAATGTTTCCAGACATATATTCAAAGGGAAAGTAAACAACCGTGATTGTTCGAATCATGTGCATCGATCCGTCTATCATGTGCTTGTTTGTTCATTAATATATTGGATGTGTGTGGAGATCCATCATATGCTCATTATGGCATTTGTTAAAGCAGGGCGGTTGTCATGTCAATTGGATCATTTTTTTAATGTCGTATTGGATTATTTTGTGGCAGAACTGTATGTAGAAAAGAATCCAGTTTTCTTTTGGTTAATTATTGTTCTTGCACGTAAGATATCAGTGTAAATAGTAGAATGTTTCCTTCATGTTCTATTTCTGAATGCTATAGAAATGACTGAATGCCTTTTAGAAATGTTTGGTGGTTTCAAAAGTCCATATTTTGATTTATTAACTTACCTTAACTTACATAACGTGACAGATTTTTGTGAACACATTTTTATTCTCTCTCTCTCTCTATATTCATTTTGCTGAGAGCATCTCTTTGAATTTGAGATGCTCTAAATCTGTTCTTAAGTGTTACATTTCTATTTTCCTACACTGTCACATCTCTTCTGTGTTGGCTGTTTCTTTGAAAGGAGCATTTGAAATGTGGTGAATTGAAACCGAAGAAAAGACATGCCCGTGTAAAACGATGACCATAGAAGGTTTTTAGCGATCAAAGTATTTTCAAATATTTCATTGTATGTAAGTTGTAAGAGAGAACTTACTGTGAAGTGCTTTAGCGACTGGTTTGCGATTGGTAATAAAATATTGGATTTCCGTTTGTTACTTTTTCTTAGCTGAGAAAAGTGTACTAAATGGCCCTGTGGGCACCCTTCATCCCTTCATCCCTTCCACTGCTTGTGTTTTTCCCCAGCGTACCGTGTGGTGGTGAATAGCTGCACTTGCAGATTTCCATGAATGTCATTAAACATGGAAATGCAATGATAAAGCAGCGGGAGTGCACACTTCTATATTACATTTTGTTTTTGGTCTTTTTATTTAAGAGGTAGTGCTGTTTTGAGCTACAGCGTGTTTACATAGATGATGGATGCTTTTGCTTTTAACTCGCCCAGTGTCGTCTTTATGCTCCCCTGTCCTGCAAGGCAGAAATGTTCTCTCTCTCACTCTCTCTCTCTCACAGACACACACACACACACACTTGTGAAAAGATATTTCTTTATTGTCCTTTATTCAAAGAGGGCTGCAAAATCCAAAAAGCTCAGGTTTTCCTGGGGCTAATTATATATTAAGTTCAAGTCAAATGGCCCTGGGAGCTGAAGACATTATCGGCTGTAAAGGCTTTTTGGTTGCAAAGAGGGCCACGTTCTGCCTGTAGGAAGTCTTTCTCGTCACATCTTGAAATATTGGGGGGGGGTTTGTTAACCGTATTCCGGGCTTTAGACAGTTTTTTGTGTCGCGTCTCAAGAAAGAAACCCAGAGACATCAATCATCTGATTCTCTACAAACCACTATTGACTACTGCTGCTATTAAGAAATGTTAGCAAAGTGTTTGGTACAATGACACAGGGATTTTGTGATTTGTGATGATTAATCATATCACCGGCCCAGGCCCAAGCCCGAACCTGTCTCTTATTACTGCACTCAAGATGGAAGAAAAAAATCATTTAGTGAATTGGTGTATCGATTGGATAAGTACACCAAATTAGACATTACAACAATACCATTTTTGGCATATTTACTTAAAAGGTCACGCTCGCGCCTCATATATTTTGAATATTATCAGCTTGTAGCACTGCCCAGTGAAATGTTGGTTTCACTTAAGACACTTAGCACATTATAGATTTAGCAGGCATACATTAGCTCTCTTAAAGTTTTCGACCTGAAGAGATTTATGGATGATCGGCCAGCCAGTTTTGCAAGTTAAATAAGAGCTCATATTTGATACCCGTCTGCAATAAAATACAAGAACCCTTTAATCAACAAGAGTAACATGTCTTAAAGACAGGAGGGGTTAATGTGATCAATTTATTGACTGGGTTCCATGACCATCAATAACTTCCATCCTCCCCTCCCTTTGCCTATAGGTGGCCATTGATCACAGCAGGATGAAGGGTGAATGGGCGGATTAGGGTGATTTTACAGATTGGTGCGCTGCCAATTGAGCAAGACGCTTAAAGAGACAGCACAGAGAGAGAGAGAGACTAAGAGAGGCCACCTCTTATGGGTCAATGAGGTCATGGTCCACTAATGTCATCATCATAATAAAAACCACTCAGTATGTATGAACACTTTCAAGGTTTTTAAATAAAACATGACGCATATGTGGCGGAAATATATGATCAAAATTCCATATCCATAAGGAAAAGTGTGTAAACGGAAGACAGTTCTTGCCCTGCTGCTCTATGAGGACTCAAATATGCATGGCAGTAATGTCTACCCAGCATTTGGCTGATTTGAGTGTTTTGAGGGAATTAACCCCCTCACTGTACAATATGAGGTGAGATTACCAAAGAGTCCGGGGAGACCATTGAGGAGATCGACTGGTTTCTTTCTACTGTCAGCAAAGTGTAACTATTCATCACTCTGGAGCTGAGTATTGGCCACAGGGGAGCTCACTGGTCAATGGACCTTTGAGTCCATATTGAAGGTCTCTACGGCTCGGCGGACGCAGACAGCTTCACTAAGGCCCGAGCCTATGGATGAGCTCCGGTCCTGGCTGTGAATGTAAATATGCTTGTTGTGACAGTTCGGCATCTCGTAACGTGGGGGAAACCTGCGATCGACAACATTAATTAGACAGTGGGGGACGACGACCTTTGCTAAGTGTTCATTACCGAAGCAGCCCATGGGATAGATACTTCCCACAGTGTCACGCAGGGAGTACGCCGAGGAAAGACGAGTTGTCTAAATTAAATTTCAAATAGTGGAATATGTTATTATTTACATCCTTTACTTTCAAGATTTCTAGCAAACAACTTGTTGTGCTTGTTTGGATTTTATGCTTCAGTTAAGCACGGATACAGCAGCCCTGTGGTGAAAAGCTTTACTTTCTTTCTTTCAGCATTTTGTATTTGAGTGTTTTGGCTCCAATTTATACAAATATATTTTTATGTTTTCTACTTCAGTTTTTATTGTAACCGCATTTATTCAAAGTATGCACAGCTCCTTTTGAATAGCCGGCTATCAAAGAGGAGGCGATGGCTCTGTTCTATCCTGAGGTTTTGCCATTTTTTCCCCATGCTCCATTTTGAAAAGGTGTTTATTCCGATGATGATGGGGATTTGTAAAGCCAATGCAGAGATTGTTTGTGATTGTTGCATGGATGTACAGGAAACCAACATCAAATTCATAGACATAGTTGTATGGGAAGGGAAAAACAATTTATGAAACTCTTGTACTTATATTGGGTCTGTTATTTTTATCCTCGTTGGAGTGTTCTACACTAGGTCATTTCACAAAATGGAGAAACAGGCCTGAAGGACTATGGGTCGGAAAAGAGTCAGATTCACATTAATAAAACCATAGAGCTCCTCAGTTATGATTGAAGTTCACGATAAAAGAGGACCTGACACACCAAAGTCTCTGAAAGCTTGAAGTGGTGGATTCTCTGGTCCGATGAAACAAAAACAGAGCTCCTCAGACAATTGATGATCTCATGCTGTGGACTGGAGACAAGATGGGGCAATAACACAGTCTGAAAACTAAAAAGACGAAATATTACAGTAACTCTTACTCTTTGACCTCCTCCTAAAATGTATATTTCTGCTTGTTTTGCTATAGTTCTGTTTTATACTTACAACCTTTTGATTATAGCCTTTGGGTGATTTGAAGAAGTCAAAGACACTTTTAAAGTTAACCTAATTCTAATGCATGTGTAATATCTCTTAAAACTGTCCATTTCTAAAACTTTTGATTTTTGGAAATGTTTGGTTTATCACTTGAATTAATAAAATGAAGTGTTCACATACAGCACAAGTGCACTCACACAGTAGACACCTCATGAAAACACATTGAAATCCCATAGAATTTATAGATTCTTTCTAGTAGGAAACAGGTTTTTCTGTTTAATTCTCTTGTGCAGAGGAAAATCGTGTGAGAAAAAAATCCCAAACCAGAAGTTCCAAGCTGATAAAGACAAAATCCGGGAGGTTTGGAGGTTGTAATCTTTCCAGAGGTACTTATGCAAAATACTGACTTAGCAGGTTTACGTAGATGGCCGTCAAAAACAATGTCTCAGCCTGACTCATTTTGAACTGCAGCACCAGCAAATTGAGTTGAAAACATTGTGAAGCCATGGAATCTAATTGCTCCTCTCCTAACAGTTGTAGAATCCCTCTGTTTTTCTCAGCCTAATATCATAACCTCCTCTCTGTACATGCACAACACAGATTTCTGCGTCACATCTTGGAAGCTCTGTCTATACTCACTCTGACAGCTCGCTCCTACAAATTCTGATGCTGAGACGTTCAACGCGACGTAGAAAATATTGTTTGACTAACAATAACAGTATTTGTATTGATTTGCTGTCGCTGTGAATTGCTGCTTATGAGAAACAGCACCAATGAATACAAGCCAGCGCTCCTCCGTAAATGAAAATGTACATGCAGGCGAGCAGACACACACACACACACACGAGGCCGACACAGAGTTTCCAGCTTTCTTACAGTTTAGAGCCAAAATAAAATATGGCAGAGCTTACTGAGTACTAAATGCAGAATCGAGGTAATAAGTTGTGTTTTGCAGTTTTTATCTCTCATTTTAATTCGGAGGAATATCAGATGGAAGCAACAACCTGTATGAGCTCAAACTGAATTAATAAGAGAAAGTGAATTCTCTGCAGTTTTTGCATTCCATAGTGGATCCAACTAAAAGTTGATGACATTGTCGGTGCCGGGAACGCTACGCTATGTGGGCTAAAAATCTATCGCATCTCACCCAATGCTACTACAAATCCACAACTTCATCTACCTAACTATTGTTTTTCATGCAGTGTGTGTGTGAGGTTTAATTCTCTGAGCTGAGAAAGGTTGATCAGCATCTCTGTCAACACCAGTAATGTAATTTATTTAGTGTACTTATTGTAATGTGTTTCCTTTCTGTCACACACACAGGTATCCTGATTTCCTGCCCCTCTCCGTTTCCACTCTGGGTCTTTTACTTGTGACACTGATCAGTCGACTGCAGAGTTCCACTCCTCACACTCGACATTGCTGCAGGCAAAGCAAGTCTGTTATCACGGTAAGAAACTGGAAATAAAGCACCCCAAAGTTGTTCTTATGGATGCTTGGGATTAGTTCTTTACATTACAAATCACTGTCAATGGCACGGATGATGTGAAGGACTGAGTTGAACTGTATGGAATATTGTTAGTGTGTTAAAACTTGAGTTTAACCCTTAATGCTGCAATGAAAGCCTCAGTTTGAGTGATATTTAAACTCTGTAACAGGTAGAAACCAAGATGAAACAAAAAAAAGAAGAAGTATCTGATCCAGATCATTTTATTGAAGAAAGTAGAGTGATGAGGATGAGGTGGGGACACATTTACAGACGGATTTGACTTCGGATAAATCAGTAAAAACGTGCATGTTCTAGCAAATCAGATAGTATTCCAACCACAGTGAATCCCTATACACACTGGATAACATTATCTGGATAACATGATCGTACAATGTGTAAATGCTCACCAAGAAAAATTGCATTACATATTGTATCAATATGTATGTAACTAAGTATTGTAGTACTGAGAGGATTCTATCGATCCCCAGGCCTACTTTTTAAATATATAATTTTAGTTCAACTTTAAACTCTCTAACTCTTTCGGTTTTTATTTTTGTTTTCATTGTTGCTCTGTCACCAGTGATGCAGGTGTGCGTGTCAAACTCAACACCTCATCACAGTCGACTAATCTCGGTTGACTCACCATTTCGCCTAAATTATACCTGTCTGCAGCCTGTCGCCACACCGCGGACACCTGTGAGAAAGAAAAAAACCCAACATTCAGCTTGTCTGACTCCTCACATTGTCCCCGCCTGACTTTGCTCATATTACACCTAATGAGACTCCACCAGTTGGCCCACAAATGAACATGTAATGTCATTCCTTTATGGGACTGTGTGGGTGGGAGGATTTGGCTTGTGTTGCCTCTGTCACTCAGGGCTTTATTCATCATCACCAGATTCTCCAGGGCTGTCACTCTGAGCCTCCAAAATGGCCCAACGCTGAGGAATAAGTCCACTGTTGAGTCTCATGTCAGTGTTATGCTTACAGCTCCAAGCAAAACACTCGGCAAATATTTTGGATCAAGACTATTTGCAAATGGGTGCCATAAAAAAAAAAAAAACTGAAAAGAAAAAAGAGGGAATAAATCCTGACATCACCGTTGAAATTCTTGTATCTGTGGAGAATTCAGATGGGACCTAAACGCAAAGACACGGAAACATGGCAGGATTTAATCAGGTCGATGGTCAAAACAGTTCGTACACAGGCAATCTGAATACAGGCAAAGTCAATTTAAGGGTTAAGATAACTCAAAATACAGGCAGGGGTAAGAAAAACAAACAAACAAAAACTACGCAAAGAACAATAAACAAGACTTAACGGAAAACAGGATTCAGCTCATGAGTTGTGACAAGGAAACACACATAACAATCTGGTGAAGAGTCGGGGGTTAATAAACTGGAGGGAAAGGAGCTGATGGACGGCAGGTGTACGGGTTGAGCCTGGAGAAACAGATAAAGGAACACGGCAATCACAGAGAGGGGGGGGACGCAAGGAAACACTGGTAATGTGCTGGAGTACGGCCACAGCCGTGACAGTATCACAGCTGACATGAAGCCATTGTTGTGTCTTTTCTGTAATCATCATTCAAACCACTGCCACTTGTCAAGGACAAATTCAAGTCTCACTTTTCAAAACCCCACAGGTGTTTTGAAAAGTGGTTGTTTTTTTTTTTAATACCATTTCCAGATTCGTGAAAGATCCCTCTCTCATATTGGAATGGAAACTATTCTGTCTGCCGCACAGGGAAGTATTTTTTTTGGAAACGTTTTAATCCCTCACCTTCATAGAAATAACCAGAAGTGACTTTTCTCTCAGCTCATCTTGTAACGCTTCATATAAATTGAAGGTTTTATCTTCAGGTGGTTTCATCTTCTGTATATTGATATTGTAAGTTGCAGTTGCGTGCGTTCTACGTACCAGGAAAAACCTTAAGTGAATGTGTCACATGATGAGAGAGTTAAGAGTGATTGCGACCGTAGTTGTAGAATGAATGAATGAATGAATGAATGAATAAATATCCAGGGCAGTTGACCAAATATTTTCAATCCAAGTTATGTACAAGGAATGTGGAAATTTCTTTTAGAGAAATAAGTTATCTGCTGGCTTGTGTTTATCTTTGAGAGAAACATCTGGGCCTGGAATGTAATGCTTACAGTCCAGAGCGCCCGACATGACAATAAAGATGAGAAGTGCAAAGATTAGCCAAGATCTTAAAGCTACAATATGTAAGTTTATAAAAACACTTTTATATGACAATTAGCTGAGCTCCTCATCACACTGTGGATTCTATATATAGAATGTTCTGTGAAAAATATCTTTCTGCATAGCGACTCCTATTGATGAAATCGTGACCTCAGTGATCTCTTTGCATTCTTTTACAACATCAACAAATTTTTACTGACGTGGGAAAGGAGGAGGGCTGGTTTTGTCTTGCTGCCTTTAGCATCGTAGCGTTCGTTCAGTTTGTCAGTCTTAGAAAGTAAAAATCATTGGAAACATGATTGGCTGCGTCAGACAGACAACCCCACATTGAGCTGTTGCCCCTGTTTTTATTTGCATAAAGTACAGGAGAATTCAACTTTTTGCTGTTTGTGTCTGTTGACATGCATTCATCCGTCTTCTCTCTGCACCACAGAAAATCACAGTAATCATTGCACTGTCAGTCTGCTGTTATTTCACCCACAATTTATGAAATTTCATTGGTTTTCTATTTTATTTCGGCCCACTGACGGTGACACGCAGTGTAAATACTGTAAAATTCTTGCATCAACAATCCCACTATCTTAGTTTCGAGATTTTAGATCAGGGATCATTTCTGTTCTTGTGTTGTGAGTTACAATAAAAATTGTAAATACTGTTTTCCTTTTCCATTCATATTTGCTCTGTGAATCTGAGATGACGTTAACTGTTCACGTAACACATTGTTATATAATCATTGTCTGATCTGCGTCATCACATTTGGTCCGATCAGATTTATGTCACACCTAATGAGGTGTAAATCTAATGCATAGAGTGGGGACAAATTTATCAGATGAAATCTATTCATGAGTTAAAAACGTTACCTGGCCTCATCTGCGTGGATTTGGCTTGCTATCATTCATAAAGTTATGTAATAATAACTAAAAAGTTTTAGTTATTTCATGAATCCATTTGTTGTAATCCTTGTTGCATCCTGATAGGAATCCATAAATTCAATGCTGTGTGAAAAATCTTATGTCTCTGTAGCTCCTCCCACTAATGGAATCTGATTTAGGAGTAATGTTTGAGGCCATTACCACAATTCTATCATTTAGCAGGAGGGGAGTCACTCCCTCAATCTGATGTGCTGTAAAATGCCCATAGTGCTTACGTATAGGTATTCTATACTTATCTGAAGAAGTAATATATCCTGGATTAATCATACCAGTTCTGATACTGCAAAAGAAAATAACAAATGCAGAGGTCTCGTCCACAGAATGAATTTCTGATCCCTGCCTTTCTGCCTGTGACCCCTGGGATAGGCTCCAGCCCCACCACCACCCTAACATGGATTAGCGGTATAGATAGCGGATGGATGGATGCACTCTAGCTCCTTGTGATTTGTTGTGGTCTTACTAGATATGTGAACAGAACATCCTTTTAATGGTTAAATCCTTTTTTCCTTTTTGTGTTTGCCTCCCCAAGAATAGAGGGAAGAGGACAATGGGGACAGGTTGGGTTTGTCTCAAAGCCCTGCTGTGGTTCAACCTGTTTGGTTTGATCTCCCCGGTGTCACCCCTCAACCCTGATGACCCCAATGTGTGCAGCCACTGGGAGAGGTGAGTTTCATTATTCTGTTGCTTCTCTCCAATATCGAAAGTGAAATAACACCTCTCAAAACGCCGCAGTGAACTAATGGACTCCCCACCACAAATCAAGGCTGAGAGTTTGCCAATAATCAAAAGCAAAAGGGAAAAGGTTTACTCCTGGGACACACCGGAGCTGTAAATTCGCACTGATGGTAATGTGACTGCTGGAGTGGTCCCACCACTCAGTACTACACTGAGTAAAAGCACAATATAATTTCTGATGAGAGCAAAGGAGAGTGCAGGTGCCGTTATCAATGATCTGTTTGTGTGATCAGTGGGAATTATGAAAATGGATATTATTGCTCTACATGGGTTTCACTTCTCTAAGGGTTAAGCACAACTCAGAAACATTTATTCAAACATGAAACCCACTTTGCAGTCGAAGCTTCAAGTGTCATATTGGACTTGATAGGAGAGTAGACATTTGTTGAGTCGGAATACTCACAGTCCACGAACACCTTGAAATGGTACGCAGTATTCAAGCCCCACCCTTAAGATGAATGGATCACTGAGACTTTATACGAAAATATAAAACCTCACTACACATCAAGTTCAAATTCTCTCCACTCTCTGTGTAAAACCACGTAATTGCACAGTGTTAGGAGTGTTTGTTGACCTGATTACATCATGAGAAATATTGCATTCTACTGCTCAACAATTCAAATGTGGTTTGGGAATGTCTGCTAAGCTGCTGGCAGACTTGTTTTGTGAATGTGGAAATGTGGTTTGTTACTTATGATAAGTGCCTGGAGATTAAAATGTCCCACTGAGGTTTACTTATTCACATTCTCTCCATCCTTCTAGCTATGCTGTGACTGTCCAGGAGTCTTATGCTCATCCATTTGATCAAGTGTACTACACGCGCTGCACCGACATCCTCAACTGGTTCAAATGCACCAGACACAGGTACGGACAACAGCAACATTAAACCTCAGTGTATCAAATAGTAAATATTGACACTGTTTGAATCAAGTGCACCCTAAAAAATGTCAAATCATCGTAAACTTCCACCGTCTGTCTATTGTCCCACAGTTAGCAGTAAGGTGGACAGGAATACAAAGGAGATTGTCAATTACAATTTGAGAGAAAGCAGTACAAATAGAGCTACAATTTGGTGATTGCAGAATTTTGAAGGTGGAGGGACAATGAAATGACTTGAAGTGAAATGAAGGCTATACTGTAATCCATTAGGTCCAACAGTGAAATATCTATTTGGTATTTCAGAGTGCACAACACCTCACCTGGCCAGATCTTACCAGATTACTTTTATTTGCCGTATATTTTACATTGCACACATAGCTCTCCAGCTCCGACCCACAAGCAGTCAGTCACTAGTGTCTCCTACCTAACACCAGCACTTCAGATGGAGATCTGTCTGCCTGATGTGGTCATTTTGAAGAGACACCGCTGGTGTATCTGCTTTAATGACCACATTAAGCTTTATAGCCACCAGTTTAGCTCCTCCAGCTACAGAGCGTCATTGATCTTCGCTGATATGTTTGAAAACATCAGTGTCCTTGACGGACTGAGAGAAACCCCCACTCCAAGTTTAAAGTGTAGCGTGTCTTTACGGAGTGTAATGTTGTCAATCAGTTTTTAAAGGTCTAATAATAGCATTTTCTGAAATTATGACATGAATTATCTGACGAATATTTCAGTGATTCACCCATGGTAATGTCACCTGAAATGTCAAATATCACATTCTCAGTGATCCTGAGTCAGGTTTGATATTATAGACACACTCCTCAATTTTCTTTGCTCCACCAGATCTCCCAGCTTTCCCTTCTGTTATTAATTTATTCCTGTTGTCAAATCGTCAACATTAAGCTGAGAAGACATTATGCGATTTAGATATGGACAAATTTATCGACAGCTTTAAAAAAATCAGACATCAGGATGCAGATGAGAAGTAGTCCTACTGAATCCTCAAGCGAAAATGTACAAAAGCAAAAGTCTTACAGCATTTAGGTCATTACAGGGAGTATTAACTCAATACTGTGATGTGATTCAAATCGCTAGACCAATATCAAAACAATCTAACTACACTCCAGACAACAATCATGGTCTCGGAAGGAATCTGTGAAAAGCGAAGGTTTCTATAGGGTCGGTGTGATAATGATGATCTATGGCTGTGGGTAATATGCTGCAGGTGTAGTAATTATGTCTGATTACAGGAATGCTTGGTACCTGGGAATCCTGTTGATGCAGAATAGTGTGTTAGAGAAAAGTGCGTTACATTACTATTTAACTCCATAAGAAAAAGTTCTTTCTAAACTTAGCAAAATCCCAGATGTCGTACCCTGAGGTGTATAACTGAAAGAAACTACCCGTGAACCATTTGTGGTGATACAGCAGAGATTTTAAAAATATTCATATATAATTTCAGGAAAATTCAGACAAAAGCAGGTCACTGATATTGTTCTAAGCATTCAAATTTGACAGATATTTGACATTCAGGTATCTGGTCATTAGTCTATAGGATGAAGCCTTCGAGTACATAGAACACAGTCCAGGGAAATAAAGAAATAACAGAAAAAGAACCAAATATCTACAAAAAGTTACCACTTACAAAAAAATATGTGAAATCACCGGCATATTGCATTAATATGACAGGTAGATGGTTCTTTCTATTTTCAGAAAATCACATTGAAGGACATGTTTTTCACGTTATTATGCATTACACTTCACACATGCGTCACTCAGCTGCACTAATACTGTTGTGTGTGTGTGTGTACGCAGGATCAGTTACAAGACAGCGTACAGGAGAGGTGTGAGGACCATGTACAGGCGACGCTCACAATGCTGCCCGGGCTTCTATGAAAGCGGAGATCTGTGTGTTCGTAAGTTGCACTGATTTCTGTTTCTTCCCAGCATCCGAAGCCAATCAAGACAGGCAGAAAGAAAACTCTAAGGGGGGGATAGATAAATGGACGATGAATAGTTGGATGGCTATTGACATTAACGCTAGGATCGATGTGGTGTTGTACTGCATCTAATAGTTTACGGTCACTCCTGTAGCCACTTCATCATGAACATCTGCACAACTGAATGCAACACAACAAGGTGCTCCTAATATTCCATCCCCACCATCTTGGGGTAAGACATTACAATGCATTATATTCAATATATCCAATATACTGTGAGCGTCGCTAAATACAGCCTTGAAAATGCCTTGACCGTAGAAATGAGTCAACACGTTGACACAATGTCGAAAAGGTAAGATTAAAAGAAGGAATGTCGTCTGGGATTGGACTGGATTCTGCATGTGTACCTAATAAAGTGGTGTATTCGTCTTCAACCTTGGTGGTTTTCTTTGCTCTTGTGTCAGGCGATTATCTACGTAGCCTGCAGTGTCTCTATCTGACGTTGGAGCTGTTAAAGTGAGATCAACTACAGAGAGATATGAAATTTAAAAAAAGATGTTTTTTTTCTGTCAAAATTGTAAATTATTTTAAAAAGAAGAGCTCTCGCCATTCTTGTTATCACTGCTAAAAGAAGCTAATTAATCAACCCTCTTTTAACAAATCATCAAAATTTAACTGGTATTGACCCTCACTTCCTGCTGTGTGTGATAGATCTAATGCAGTCATAAAACACCAAACTTTCTCCGGAATCGTATGGATTGGGGCTCTAGTTTTTTACAGTTAAAGAAAGATACCATTCTCACATCAAACAGAGCATCAGACGATCAAACTGAGCAGATGAGACATCAGGGGTTCACTTTAAAGAAATGTGACATATAATGCCTTTTTATTTATTTTTAAACTCAGCCTTCGGTGTTACTCCAGGCAATCATCTGGCTAAAGGAGAGTACAGCACACACACAGATGCTCTCATAATTCATCACATCACAGCCTACACCTGTCAAACCACATGAAGTCTGCCTACAGTATATTTTAAACAAGACTTAAGGTCTAAAGCCCGACTAGCAGCTTCATGTTCTTAATACCTCACAGTACTAAAGTACTGCATGTGTTTGTTTGTACAGGCTGACCATTAGTGGGGATACACATGTAAATTTTATCACTGTGGGTGGCACTGTAGGCTGTGGGATCGTTATTAAAAGAATACAGGAGGATTCGTCATCTTGGGAACATCAATCTACTCATTTCAAGGCTAACACCCCATTAGATCATGATCCGTGTCTTGAGTGCAAAATTTAGATATTTGGCCTGAGGGTGGTTCAGAGAGAAATTTCATGGATGTCCAACATGAAAAGGTTTTGTCCTTGGGGTAGCTCCAATGAAACATTTAATCGTGTTTTAAAATCATAATGCACTGGGAAAACACTCGATCTAGAACAAGGTTTGGACACAAGAAAAGATAAATGATCAGTAAGGTCAACATAGATGAGAGCAGAAATAAAAATAATAACAGTAATAATAAAGATGATTGATAATACTCAGAAAATACAGAATACTCATCTTAATTTAAAATGCTGGAAATTCGCTCAGTGTAAGTAGGCGTGGGCTACATGGATCGATGCAGTGAGCAAAAATGTGATTCTATTTGATGTCAGCTCTCAAGTTCCTCAGGCTAACAGATGATTATGTTATTGACTGTAGTAAGTTTTCGTCCAGACTCCACCAGCATGAGTTGTTCTCATGCTGTATTATAGACTCCACCACTTGAAGAATAACTGCCAGCTTTTAGTGTTTATTAAGGTTAAACTGTCATATTCTTCAAGGACACCCAAGATGTGTTGTCCCATTTTGCTTCTGGCCAGCTGGAATTTGAGGATGCTCTCCTGTTATGAATGTTTCCAAAGGTTTTTGGTGAAAATTAATCCCCTTATACTGCCAGGAGCGAGCTGGACCACAAGCTAGATTTCATAAGTTGGAGTCATGTTGGAAGGTTCGGAAATGAACACTTGTCAGTGCACCATCCAAACCACCCCCATCTATCCCTGTATTTCTCCTTTAACTGAGCACACATCTGCCAGTAGAAAGTGAGATATTAAAAATATTCAGTTGAAGATTGAACATAAAAATGAAAACACTGACTCCATCCAGTCCTCTCTTACTGTACTGGATGTACTGTACCTCTAAATAAAAGATAACTTTCTTTCCAGTCTTTTTCTCCTGCTCGTTTCTCACCATGAACCAGCAAAAAAAAAAAAAAAAAAAATCAATTATCTACCCTAGATGGTAAATTCTATAGGACAGTGTTGTCTTGCCTTATTTAAGAGCGGATGTGAATGGGTTTGCCTTGAGGGGAGAGAGTGGAGATGTGTGTCTTTATTCAGAATCTGCTTGTAAACAACGAATCCTCCTGCTCCTGTTTGAGCGCCAGAAGCTAATTCTCCAATGATATCTATGATTTGCAAATGTTAACATCATCGGACAGCTCCTTTGTTGTGCACCAAGCAGAGCACAAGATAATTGAAAAGTCTTCCTCCCCAGCATTCAAAGAAGGGGGATGGGCAGCTGCTTATTAGATTAATGTGTGTTCCTGTTTCTGTCTTTGATGTTGTTTTGTGGGTGGACTTTTGTGGATTCTCCTTTTCCAGCTCTCTATAAAGAATAAACATACTAAATTCGGCACAGGAATAGTAAATATTTACTGTTGTCACACTTTTCTGGAATTTAAATTTTAAGTGAAACGCCCTGAATTGAGGACATCTTTTGTTATTCTTCATCAGCGCCTGAGGTCATTCTGTCTCTTATTAGCTCTTTTTATTCACTGTCCAACTTGTTGTGTCCTCCTTTTTTGGGGGGACATGAATGCCGTTTGCAATGCCTCCCTGGTTGTTGAACCTGAGCAATGTCACAGTCTAGGACTGTGTCAGCCATCATCCCACTTTAACCTTTGTCTCCTCCTCTGCCCGTCAGCTCCCTCCCTCCACCATCACCTCTGCCTCTCATCACAGCTCCACTGCAGATCTGACATCATTCACAATGAGGATATGATTTTTAATCACATCCAGTGAATACTGCTTCTCTGTACCCATTTAAAATCATCCTCTGCTGGAGTTGACAGTGGATATACCGTGACAATTAGATCCTCTACATTTACAAGAGGAGCAAAATTATGCTCAAATCTCCTCAGTAAAAGTTCTGAGGTTGGGTCAGAATGGTTAATTCTGGAATGTTAAATTATTGATGTGTTAACCTTTAAGCTGTATTTTAATGTTGTAGCTGGTCGAGGTTGTGCTGAGCCAGAATACAGCATTAGAGACAGTAGACTTTAGGAGAGGGAAACGAAAAAGTATTAGATTGCCTGTATTCCCTCTATGTGCAGAACGAGGGAGTAGAATTGGAATCGATGCTTTTTTGTACACATTAGTACTGTAAAGATTTCACAGTAGAAGCATGAAAGAAACAAGAATGTTGTAATCTTGACAACATGTCTGCTTTAATCTGAGGATATCTAAGTTTGAATGTTAAGTCTTGTATAAAGTGCAAGATTTCCCTCTGAGAAAAACCAGTATCACACAACTATTTACCATCCATCCATCCATCCATCCATCCATCCATCCATTGCTTATCTGTGTTCGGGTTGCAGAGAGGTGATGGGATATATAATCCCTCCAAAGTATTCTGGGTGTATCTCGTGGTCTCCTACCAGTTGGACATTCCTGGGACATCCCACTAGTCGGGCGTCCAAGAGGCATCCTCATTTGATGTCCAAATCAGCAGGTGTTCGACTCCCGACCCCATCCTGAGTCCCGCATCACGGCAGAGGCAGCACTAATTTAGTAATACCTCCTATGATTACACATAATATATAATTGGATTTCATTTGCCCCACTAATGTTCTATATGCCGGTAATCACTTAGCAAATCTACTTGATGAAAGTAAAATACTCAGTAATGTTTTGTGTCCAGAACACAAGAGGGGAAAATTACTGAAAATACCGTTCCTGCTGAGAACAAGGAGGATTTAATTTTCAACTCCTGCCAACAGGGATGCTGTGATCAGTGCTGTCAACAGTTTTACAGAGTTCAGACACGGGGGAAAGATGTCAGGTGTGCACTTATAGTCCCACCGCTGTTCATTCTAGTCGTGCTCATATCGCCGCGCTCAGTCTTCCCGCTGCAGCAGATCAAAAGATTCAAGGGCACTGAATCCGCTTCAGCATGCCGAGACAATAGCTTAAATTAGGTGGCGATTATTTAATTTGATATCTATTAATCATGCTGTACCCGTTGCTGATGTAATCCTCCTTGTAGCTTTTCTGCCGCAATCCAGGGGATGAAAGGATTAGGCATCAGTTTAATGATTTATCAACTCTCCTTCAGGATTACAAGAGCTTGCGTCTTTGGCTCCTTTATTAAAAACCCCGAGCCTGTATTCACAAGGCATTTTATCTGTCGCTCTAAAAATACACTGGATCCTATAAGGGGCTCATAAAGGTGTTTTCACACAGCACTGCTCAGGTTAACTTTTAGTAAGGAGGCCAGCCACGCACGAATGCAGAGATGACGTAGCATGTAGTATTTCAAAATGTGATTTTAGTCATTGCTGACAGATTTCAAAAGGAAATGTGAATTAGAAAATGTAATTTGAAGGGTGAAAAGAAAGCACTGACAGTTTAAAGAGCTGATGTCTGACAAGACTCTTTCTACTTTCAATTGCAGTTTAAAATTCCACCAGATCACAAATTAATGAAATGCATCAAAGGCAAACATTCAGCAAAATTTAGGCAATGATTAGGAGTGAAATTCTGTTTTGTTTGTTTGTTTGTTTTCTACACGTGAACATTACTACTGTCCAAAAGCTTTGCCACATTACCCATGAAGTGCACTCCAAAATATTTGCCATTGTGTTGTTTTTTGTCATACAATCAGGCTGAGGCTAGAGAAAGTGACTCCACTCCACTTCAGCTTATTGTTTTGTTTGCACAGAAAACAACACCTTGAAAACATGTTTTCTAATTGCAAATACACCAGATTTGCTCACAATCTGTGGTCCAGATCGAATGCTGTCTGCATTGCAGGGAGCACATAGAGCTCCTTCTACCAACTACAAGTATAAATCTTTACTCAGTGCAGTGCCAAGTACATGTGGCTGTGAGGATTCCTGTCCTAATGCATGAAAGAGCTGTAAAATGTTAACACGTTGATGCCATAAATTTAGAAAGGACAACCCCTCTGTGGATAAACTACCATAAGCCATAAAGCCATAAATAAAGTTTTACTGAGGCTGGTTTTACTGCTAAATCGCACACACACATACACACACACACACACTCCCACACACACACACACACACCTTTCTCCCTGCTCACCTGCCTCGTTGCAACTTTCAAAACCTCTCACTTTGTGTGCAGTGTGATACCTCCTATACCACGGCCACAGAAAAAAACTTCAGGCTGTCAGGTGTCTATTAAATTTTTACAACAGGACGCTCAAACATAGATTTAAGTAATCAAAGAGGAATTGATTGAAAGTGAAATTCACCCACCTGAAAAAACACTTGAATAAAATGTAGCCGCTAATAATAATCTTTCTCAAGAATCAAATGTGTTCATTTTATAATAACTCCACATAGTAATGCTTCTTAAGGTTTTTAAATCAATGGTCCCCCCCTGTGGTTTTTATACCTTGTGGTTCAATCTTCAGATGAAAAAAATCTGTATTCTTAGCCAGGTCTCTAAACACAAAATAAGACAAAGTACAGCCTTTGTCTAAATAAAGGAAAGCAGTTACCAATCTTACCAATCAAGCAAATGAAACCTTTTTCAGTATTATTTTGTTGCAAGTAATGGGCCTGCTTTGCCAAAATAGTGAGGCAAAGATTTTCTTTTGGTCATTGCAAAAATATTTCAACATATTCTCCCAACACATGGTACTGAAGTATTTTTTTACTTTGTTACTTTACACCACTCAAGATACATTGAACCTCATGTGATGATTGCATAAATGTCTCTTTTTCATGCCAAATTACCATGTACTGAAACAGTTATTGTGACCGACTGAGGGACTGGAGGTTTTGCTGCTTCTGGTCCCCTGCTCCTCCATGTTGAAGGTCGCTGAGCAAAAACCTTCAACCTGTTATTGCTCCTGACAAGCAAGTGGGCCTTGGTTAGCTCAGCTGTGAACGTATTTATGAATGGGTGAATGTAGGAATGAAAGTGTTTAGTCCTTGAATGAATGATCTCCAGAGGAGCATTATAGAAATGTAATCCATTTATCATATACAAACTGAAGGATGACCATCATATAAGAAGAAAAATATATACACAAGATTCTCA